>BQMF02000728.1:0-140531 GCA_027922465.2 Turritopsis dohrnii | reverse complement strand
CGTGGTTTAATTTTTCGTCACGGGGTTTGCACACGGGAACGCGTCGTATTTCTGCGGATTCTTTTCGAAATTAAAGTCGTAAAAAAACTTTTACGCGAGATACTAGTATATACTAATCCGCAATCGTGCATCCCACTTTTATTTTAGAGAGTGTTGTGTTTTTTTAAAATTTACGGTCAAAATTTTCTTAATCGTGGTCATATAGCGGCAGTTCGCCCACGCAAGACACATCCACGATTAGTATAATAGCACGTGGCATTTGACGTCAGATGTTTTTATGATCACGGGGAACCATTGCATTGCATCCTCAATCGAACGCGACGTTAATGGGGAAATATCTCGAGAACCAATAGGGATGACTGACGTTTTTTAGGGTCCGCGATACGGGTGACCGGGTCACGCAACATTTGGGCTCAAATTTTATTTGGTACTGCGGCTATGACGTCATCAATATCTTTGATCGACGATATTTCTGTAACGGTTGATCGTAACGAAACGATCCCATACATTTTTTTGCTCAGTTTTTCGAGCTCTACAACATGGGCACGGTCTCTTTTGAGATTCGGTGATTTAATTTTTCGTCACCTGTTTCCGACACATTATTTTCGAAATTAAAGCCGTAAAACACTTTTACGCGAGATACTAGTCTACTTATACTAATTCGCAATAGTGTGTAACACATTTAACTTAGAGAGTGTTTTGTTTTTGTTTTTTTAATGGTCAAGATCTTCTTAATCGTGGTCATATAGCGGCAGTTCGACCACGCAGGACACATTCACGATTAGTATAATCGCACGTGACATTTGACGTCAGATATTGTTATGATCACGGGGGAACCCATTGCATTGCCCCAATCGTACGCGACGTTTTTGGGGAAATATCTCGAGAACCAATAGAGATAACTGACGTTTTATAGGGTTCGCGATACGGGTGATGGGGTGACGCAAATTTGGGCCTAAATTTAATTTGGTACTGCGGCTATGACGTCATCAAAATCTTTGTTCAATGATATCTCTGCAACAGTTGGTCGTAGTGAAACGATCCCATACATTTTTTTGCTCAGTTTTTCGAGCTCTACAACATGGATACACTTTCCACTTACGATTCCATGGTTTAATTTTTCGTCACCTCATTTCGTCACAGGACTTACGCAAAACGTTTTCGAAACTAAAGCCGTAAAAGACTTTTACGCGAGATACTAGTCTTATTATAATAATCCGCGCTGTGTGTCACACTTTTATTTTAGAGAGTGATATATTTGTTTAATTTTTACGGTCATCGTCCCCTTATGTGCGCGTAAAATCACGTAGAGGCGAGAGACACTTTTTTCACGATCATTCCAAAAGCACGTGGCATCATTTGACGTCAGTTTTTTATAATCACGGGGAATCATTGCATTGCATCCCTAATCGAACGCGACGTTTTTGGGGAAATATCTCAAGAACCAATAGGGATAACTGGCGTTTTTTGGGGTCAGCGATACGGGTGATGGGGTGACGCATCATTTGGGCCTAAATTTTATTTGGTACTGTGGATATGACGTCATCGAAATCTTTGATCAGCGATATCTCCGCAACGGTTGGTCGTAGCGAAACGATCCCATACACTTTTTTGATCAGCTTTTCGAGCTCTACAACATGGGTACACTTTTGAGTTGCGATTCTATGATTTATTTTTTCGTCACGGGGTACGTACACGGGAATGGTGGATTTGACCTAATGTTTTCGAAGTAAAGTTCGGTAAAAAGTTTTTACCCGGGATACTATCTTATTATACTAATTCGCTTTGTGCATACCACTTTTATTTTAGAGAGTGATATATTTATTTTATTTATTTATTTTATTTTATTTTTTTTTTTTACAATACAATTTGCTTTTTTTCCCGTTTTAAAGCATGGTACTTTAAGTGGAATGTTTTTTCATATCTCTTTCATAATTTATTATTATATTATACTAAGTTATTTAGGAAGTTCATATGCTAAAATTGCTTAGACATTTTTCATATTACCTTTGGGTTGTTTTAGTCATAGTCACAAGAAAAAAACTAGTCTGGAATCAGGGCCGTTTTCGGGCCGTTTCTTATGAATAAGTCGGGTTCCGTGAAAAACTAGAACCCATGCTTTTTTATGGTGCAAAAAATCTTTAAATCAGGCTGGAAGCTTTAGATTTTTTGAATTATTTTTCACTTCCTCTGGTCTTCCAGGGGCAAGTTTCACCATTTTTGGCTGTTAAATAAACTCAAGGTATCCCTATAATTTTGTCTTCCTCGAGGAAACGAAGAGTATAGCGAGAATTAGCGATCGAAATGAATGGGTGGATGTTGTGACACAGAGAGACAGGATGATGGTTCGTTGATAACCCTCCAGCAAATTAAGAAAATGAATATACACAATATGTTATGTGAATGTTACTTCGAAGAACAACAATTGGGAAGGGGAATAGGTGCTATCATATGAATTTTTCTTTACTATTTTCATGCATATAGCCAGCTACAGCTAGAAGTATATGTATACAATATCGTGTTTATAAAGTTTCTTGATACAAAATATGCTATTTCAACAATATGCAAGTAATAAAAGTCACTTGTGAGTAAAATTATGAAATTCTATTGCAAAGAAATCTTCGTCTGCTAAAAAATATTAAACTGAAAAATTTATTTATTAAACTTATTATATATACTAGTACCTCGCGTAAAAGCTTTTTACGGCTTTAATTTCGAAATGGATGTGCAAAAACCCCGTGACGAAAATTTAAATTACGAAATCGGGACTGGAAAGTGTTCCCATGTTGTAGAGCTCGAAAAACTGATCAAAAAAGTGAATGGGATCGTTTCGCTACGATCAACCGTTGCAGAGATATCGTCCGATCAAAGATTTTAATGACGTCATATCCGCAGTACCAAATAAAATTTAGGTCCAAATGTTGCGTCACTCCATCACCCGTGTCACCGACCCTAAAAAAACGTCAGTTATCCCTATTGGTTCTCGAGATATTTCCCCAAAAAAACGTCGGGTTCGATTGGGGATGCAATGCAATGGTTCCCCGTGATCATAAAAAGATCTGACGTCAAATGCCCCGTGCTATTATACTAATCGTGAATGTGTCCTTGCGTGGTCGAACTCGCCGCTATATGACCACGATTAAGAAGATTTTGACCATTACAAAAAACAAAAACACAACACTCTCTAAGTTAAATGTGTTACACACTACGCGGATTAGTATAGATACTAGTATCCTCCGGGTAAAAACGTTATTTACCGAACTTAAAACTTCGAAAACGATTAGGTCAATCCACCGATTCCCGGGGTACGTACCCCGTGACGGAAAAATAAATCATAGGAATCGCAACTCATAAGTGTACCTATGTTGTAGAGCTCGAAAAACTGATCAAAAAAGTGTATGGGATCGTTATCGCTACGACCATCGTTGTGGAGATATCGCTGATCAAGAGATTTCGATGACGTCATATCCGCAGTACCAAATAAAAATTTAGGCCCAAATGATGCGTCACCCCATCACCCGTATCGCTGACCCCAAAAAACGTCAGTTATCCCTATTGGTTCTGGAGATATTTCCCCAAAAACGTCGCGTTCGATTGGGGAGGCAATGCAATGATTCCCGGTGATCATAAAAAACTGACGTCAAATGATGCACGTGCTTTTGGAATGATCGTGAAAAAAAGTGTCTCTCGCCTCTACGTGGTTTACGCGCTCGTAATAGAGGACGATGACCGTAAAAATTAAACAAATATATCACTCTCTAAAATAAAAGTGGTATGCACAACGCGAATTAGTATATACTAGTATCCCGGGTAAAAACTTTTTACCGAACTTAACTTCGAAAACATTAGGATAAATCCACCATTCCCGTGTACGTACCCCGTGACGAAAATTTTAATTACAGATTCGCGACTTAAGAGTGTACCCATGTTGTAGAGCTCGAAAAACTGATCAAAAAAAATGTGTGGGATCGTTTCGCTACGACCAACCGTTAGAGAGATATCGCTGATCAAAGATTTCCATGACGTCATATCCGCAGTACCAAATAAATTTAGGCCCAAATGATGCGTCACCCTATCACCCGTATCGCGGACCCCAAAAAACGTCAGTTATCCCCATTGGTTCTTGAGATATTTCCCCAAAAAACGTCGCGTTCGATTGGGGCTGCAATGCAACGATTCCCCGTGATCATAAAAAAAACTGACGTCAAATGATGCCACGTGCTTTTGGAATGATCGTGAAAAAAGTGTCTCTCGCGTCTACGTGGTTTTACGCGCACATAAGAGGACGATGACCGTAAATTTAAACTAAATATGTCACTCTCTAAAATAAAAGTGGTATGCACAAAGCGAATTAGTATATATAGATAGACTAGTATCCCGTGTAAAAACTTTTTACGGGTGCTGTTAAAGAATGCGTTTTATCAATTAACGTGATATTGTATTGAGATGTTGTCAACCTTTTAAAATTTGTTGGGATGATTGATTTCATAAACAACAATTGCCTCATTCGTTCAAACATTACTATAAGAGTTCTCACCGAAAAGTTTGATGATCCAAAATTGTTAGATGAACATACTCGAGAGAATGTTAGCAAAAGAAAGAGGAGCAAAAATGATAACATTGTTTGTAATTCAATATTATATGATACAACATTTAATTTCCAAACAAATTTTAATAATGTTCTGAGGAACCATGATATCTCGATAATTGGTACTCATTGGAGTCCTGAGTCATTGGCGCCAGGTGATACAATTCGTCTAAACTCGATGGTTAGCTGCATCATAGCCGATATGATGGTCAGTTATTTCCAATCTAAAAGAAAACAGATAACTTATTTTGTACAATCTATTTATTTCAATCAAAAGGGAGAGATATAATGACAAACTCAATTTTACTTAACTTAATGGTAATTTTATGTTGAAGGTAGCAACGGTTCAGCATGATTTTAAAATGTTTCCATCAGGTTATTTATACGATTTACAAACTAAAAAACAATCACGCTCAACATTCTGTATGAACATTAAACATTTGATATCCCAGTCGGCAAAATCGCCAAAAAGTCACTGTGACGGAGAGAATTTTTATTGAAATTGTGTGCATATTTATATAGAAATGCACTCCTTCGCAGAGGTTTTTTAACAAATGTGCCGGCTGGGATGATATTGAAATACAATAACAAAAGTGAATCATGACAATGAAACTGAAAAGATTGATAGTAAAACATATATATTCTAACTAATTAAACTAACAAACTAATTCTACGCTGTAAGAATTGCAACTTTATCTCTTAAAAAAGAAACTTCAAATAATCATAGATTCCAAACTATTCGCTATCTATATACTATTCTCAATTCTTACAACGTAGAATTGTTTAAAATTTTAACAATGTTTTTTAACAAATTATTATTATTTTTTTTATTTTTTTTTTTATTTCTGTGCTGTGGAGGCACATAATCTGGACGGTCTTTACCGCATTCCGTGCCCAGACCTGAAACGCGCGTTCAGATCTTGAGCCCGGGTGTAACTCTCTGTACTTCGCAAATTGTACGAAAGTGAATTCTAAATGAAAGCAATAATCAACCTTTTAAATGGTAATTTTTATTTTAAGAGATACAATTGACAAATCAATTCTTACTGTCAGTACTGGGCGCAACACCTAGAAAAAAATTATGGTATCTATAAATATACATAAACTGCTTATTGGAGAATAAAAAAAAGTATGTTAATGGAATCTTTATATTCAATCTGTTGTAAACAAAGGACTATGCACACGATAACTCACCATCACCGCTGCCACTTGGCTTTGATTTTCCTGCATCTAAATACATATCCAACACAACAGTCGAAAGAGTGTGAAAGAAGCCATTAAAAAAATACAAATGTTTTCACTCTTACCGTTCGAAATGGACTCATTCACATCCACATCCATTACATCTAAAAAAAATACATTACTCATCACTGCTTAAAAATAGAACTATTTTTATCCTATGTGTTAAAAAATATCGCATATAAATAAACATCGATTGAATATAATGAAAACTCACTACTGATGACTTTATTTTTCGGAACATCTAAAAACATATATATGCATACGTATTTACATCCATAACATGAAAGAAGCAGTCATTTGAATAAAAGACTTCAGACAAAATATAGATGTATGCTTTTATATAAAGAATGAAGGGCACACAAAAATAATTATATCTAGCTATATGCTATTACTTAGATTATGCTATTGCTTACCAGCAGGTTTTCTCAATATGGGCTCTGCCCGTTTAACCTTTTTCATTACTGAAAAATAAAATGTTTATGAATGAAAAAAACGAAGAAACATTCACATGATTTCGTAATGTGAATTACTTTCATTCAGCTTCCTTCAGGGTGTTCAAATGGGGACATAGAAAGGTACTCATGCTTAAGTTGCATACCTGTCTTTTTCTTTTCAAATTCATCTAATTCTAAAAATAAAGCAGTTAAAACCATAAAGGATATATTCTTTAATGAAAAAGTGACGAAAGTAAATATGGTAAACCTTACTTGCATGACACTCTCTTTCGAATACTAAAATATAGGAGGAAGATAGATTTATTAGAATGCAAATAAATTAAATGCAATAGAAAATCTCTGTAAAAATGTACAACTTACTGACGTCTTTATTGGCTGCGGCCATTATATTTTTTTATCACTAAAATGAAATAAAAATTTCATAGTTTTAATTTACAACTCTTACAAAAATAATGCTAAAAGATACTACATTACTAAACTGCAAATATATCTCTTTGGAAGAGATGCCCTGACTTTTGGTTCATGAATTGCCTATGGAGATATGTTGCTATTGACTAAAAGCTCTTGGTATAAGATATGGAGATATGTTGCTATTGACTAAAAGCTCATGATTTTCCATGCGCAATTCATGGTAACAGAGTACACGACGGGAACGTAAGTCAATGGGACTTGTACTCCACCTAAAGAAGAAATGAACATATCATGTGATATAAGTTGATTACATTTCTTCAGTATTTAATATAACAGTTGACAGCTGGCACCTCAAGGAACAGTCATCGTATATCAGAAAAGCAGAGACGGTTGTTCTACTATAAACAGCATTAACGAACTACCTGGCGGATAGAGTAAATATCACACTGGCAAGTTTACACAAAGGAAAACCATACACAGTGTAACAAACATCCATCACATCTGCCACAATAATACACATGTTACTGAACTAACAGAAGGCCGCAGATTATGTCAAATAAAAAAGTGTTCAAAAATAAACACAAAACATTTATGACAGAAAAACTGCACAATAAACAAAACAATAAATAGATAGTTTACTGTAAAACTTGTGGGAAGATAACATTCTGTGTATACAACTTCCCATTGATGTAACCTTGTTTACCTGTGGCAGCAACTTTGACTTTAACATTATCAAATGCCTTTGCCCTAGAACAGGCTACATATAGTTGACCATGTGAAAAGCACGGTCGTTGTAGAAACAAACCAATTTTTTCAAATGTTTGACCTTGACTCTTATTAATAGTGAAAGAATAAGCCAAACGAATCGGCAGTTGTCTACGTTTTAAAGTGAAAGGCATACCTGTGTCAGAGGGTGACAATTGTACCCTAGGTATGAAAATAGTTTCTCCAACAGCTGACCCTGTCAAAACGTCAGCTTTAATAAAATTCTGCGATAATTCCCGAACAATCAAGCGTGTCCCATTGCAAAGACCCTTCTTGATGTTCAAATTTCGTAAAAGCATAATTATTGCTCCAACTTCAAGTTTCAAACAATGTGGAGGCATACCGGATGGTGTGATGCTATTTAAAAAATCAAGCGGATAATTTTGTCGCTCATTCTCATCATCACAATCAACTTCATCAGCACTATAATAGCAAACTGGATCACCAGGCAATCTTTCCAACACTTCGTTATTAATTATTAATGACTGCTCATTTGTAGGTGTCAAAATAGCAGTTGAAGCATATTGATGAGGTTCCAGGCCGTCAAACATGACTGAAATAAGCGATGTGTTTTCAGACACGACACAGCAATCCGGAATTTCAATGGCACCTTTAGCAGGATCTGCTTGTTTTAATGGTAGTTCCCCATTACCCAATTGTAGCAGCCACTGACAAAATTGTTGTTCCTCAGGTCTAGCTCTCATGTTTTGAGTTAATGTGAATTTTGACACTGAAGCCCACAATGCAGAACTGGTTAAGCACACCTCAATAACATCAGTGGGTTTTGCTTTCTTAACAACAGGTAAACATTGACGGAAATCTCCGCCCCATAACATTACTTTGCCACCAAAAGAAGTATCGTTGTTGCAAACATCACGAAGTAATCGATCAATGGCATGAAAAATATGGGTGGAAACCATTGTCGCTTCATCGATGAGAAATAGGTCCACACTACGCAAGTATTCAGCATGTTTTGATGTTGGGACTATATTACAAACACTGTTTTCTAAAACAGGAACAGGCAAACGAAATAATGAATGTAATGTACACCCACCAGAAAGTAGAGTGGCTGCAATACCTGTATATGCAGCAGTAGCAACTTTCCAACCTCTGGCTCTACATGCTGTAATAACATAGTTATATGTAAAAGTTTTACCTGTGCCAGCTGGTCCATCCAGATAAAACAATGTTTCAAGTTGTGCTAAACCATTGCGCACATTTGAAACAGCAGACAAAATCGCATCAGCCACAGCTACCTGCTGTTCATTAAGCTGAGGCCTTACCTGCTGGGCCCTGTCAATGTAAACATTCACATCCACTTCTTCCTCAGGTATTTGCTGAACCAACTGTGGAAGATTAAATTGTATTAATGACATACCAAATTGTTTCAGGACATTATCAATATCACCCAAAGCTCTTTGCTCTGCTTGAGCAACAGCTAAAGTTCGAGTGTAGTCCTCACACAGATGCTCCTTGAATGTATTCCACAACTCAAGAGGGTTTGAGGGCTCGCAGTGAGTCAAAATAGTGACAAACAGTTGTCTCATCTGTCGGGGCATTTGAAATGTTGATGCCTCTTCCAATGTATTGTGCCACTCTTCGTCATCTTGGAGAAGATGTCTTGCAATACACGCTTCACGAAATGTGTCGTAAACTACTCCACCAAATGTGCGTAGATACTCGAATGATGTAGCACCTGGAACGTGCAACAACAAAACTCGAAGGAAGAAACGTTCTCCTTCTGTCGGCCGGGCATTGTATAACCGAGCCACTATAGGTTTCAATGTTTTTTTTCGTTTCTGCCATTTTTTCTCTTTGTCATGAAAGACATAATGATATGGAATATCTGAGTAAAGAAACTGTCGAGCATCAGGATCTTCTACATTCAGCTTAAACCATGCTGTTAGGTGACTATCTTTCAATGCCCCTTCAGCAGCTGCTTCTTCCTCACCAGCTCTAAAATAAACCTGATGACAATTAGGCAAATGAACAGCTAAACGTTTGATAGTGTGGGATTTATCATTCATGGAGAACTCGAAAATTCTCCACAATGCTTCGGGTGCACTGACATATCGAGCATCCAGAAATGTTTTAATTTCGTCATGCTCCAGACGTTCATTAATCTCAACATTGGCCCGATCATGTCCTTTGTAAACGTATTTGAAGAGATATTTCACACTTCTTATCGTGGTACATGCTTCTAAATTTATGTGAGCATTGTATTTTTTTGACAACCATGGACAGTATGGAACAACCCATTGATTATCCAATTCCACGTTCTTGACCCTGACAGTACGGCCATCATTGCGTCTGCGATACATTGGATACCCATTTGCATTCATTTGAGTTGCGTCACAGAATGGCTTTGGAAAATTCTTTGTGCAGTTACCGTCATCTCCCATACAGACTGAATTAGGATTAGCATTTCCACAGGGACCATGAATCATACATGATCTGATGATGTTATGTAGCTCAGGTTCCTGCTCAGGATCTGGTATTTCTGCAGAAATTAAGCTGTCAATGTCATCAGCATTCTGCAGTTTATCCTCTTGAGCTAAATGTATAAGAATATGCGCATGAGGTAAAGAACGTTTCTGAAACTCAATAACATACAGGTGAGAAATGGCTTTCCCCAAAACACCATTTTTAGTAATATCCTCTAAAAGTGATTTTAATTTCAAATTAAAAACACGTGCAACCAAGTCAGGTCGATAATGTGCGGGCTCATTATCCAAGTTTTCAGTAATCTCTCGCCATTTGGGATTGCACGTGAAAGTGCAAAACAAATCTGGTTTGCCCATTTTAGTGACCATAGCCATAGCATCTTGATAATTTTGTTGCATGGCTCTTGGACCACCCTGAAATGAAGAAGGTAGAATAACTGGTCTGCCTGCATTAAGGCCACGATTTTCTGCAACATTGGCAAGATGATCAATTAGGCCTTGATATTGTTCAACACGAAGAGCTGCCTGGTTCATTCGTATGAAGTTCAAACGATTAGATTCAATTTTGCAATAACTATCCACAGCATATTGCTGAAGTAATCTTTTACCTTTTAAGATGGGGCTAAATGCATCTCTAAATGCAAACCTGAATGTATAATATTGCAGCATGGTCGTGCGACGTTGCTGACCTACCGCATATTCTGTTACATGAGGAATGTCAGAACTCCAACCTAACTCTCCTCTTGGAAAAAATATAGGATAAACCATTGGATCCAGATTAGGCGAAAGCACTGGTAAATCTTGCAATGGTCTGTCTCGAGGGTAAACAACGATGTCCCGAGCCAAAGGTGGTGCACCATCTTCACCAACAAAAACAGCTGCTACTTCATCATGATGAGGTAGATTGTATCGACGGCGGTCACCACCACTTCTCAAGTGCATTCTTATCTGGAAAACAAATAGAATGTTATGACATGCAGTTAAAGATCTGCTATTATTTTCTATTTCCACTTACTTCAGATGGCTGGCGATTTTGTTCATTTGCGAGTTGCAACTCCTCCGCCTCTACCTCACCCATGTGTTTATAAGCAGCTGCATATGGACTCTCCCTTAAAATGATATCTTGCAAAGTTTGCATGACTTCAGGGGAGCAACCTTGATTTTCTGGTCTTGCCATCCGCTCGTTGAATGCATCCATACCGTCATAAATATATAGTTGGCCATAGGATGGAGGAACACCTGGTGGTGGGTGTAAACTACCTGTTCGGTGGCATACCTGGCCATTTATACGAAAAACTGGTGGACCACGACCTGGTGGTACAGCCAATTTCGCACCCATAGAAGCAAAAGCAACTGAACTGTTGAACTTTCGAATATGTTCTTGAAAGTTCTTTGCTTGATTGTTATTGCCTACTAAAAGATGTTTAAGGTCATTAGGATAATAAATGTTATCTAAATGAACTTTACCATTGTGACAACACTTAAAATTAGTTTCCTCAGCAAACATTCTTGCACCACAAAACTGACAGACTTTGTCCATGGCACCAAGATAATGTAGCTCAGGCATTTGGTTTTGCCGAGCAGCACGATGCAAGAGAGGATTCGCATTTCGTCGAACAGCACGCCTTGCCCTCATACGGTGAGCATTCTCATTCTGCCCGGCCAATCTTTCACCTGGCTGTTCAGCTTGACGATGTTCAACACTCCTTTGAGTATTATTGATTCTAAGTCTATCATTTTCTGATGAAGGTTGGATGTTATTCACCTGAAGCTGTTGGCGCCTTGCTTCAGCTACATCCTCATTTGCATGCCTACGCTGAATAACAGAGCGCATTTGCTGCTGATCAGGTGGTTGCAAAACAAACTGGCCATTCCTAAAAGTTGCTTGGAAGCCAGGTATAATATTAGTGCCTCTTATATTAAACATTACAGTTGAGAAACACTAACAACAATAGATATATAGTAGAAAGAAATAACACCAGCAAAGAAAGAGCACAAAAAAAACCTGGTGGAAGCGAAAACAAACCTTTCGTTCTACAAACTAACAACACTACTGTGGATAGCTAAAGAACCTAGGAGAAAGCGCAAAAAAGCTTTTGAAACGCTTCTCAAAACAGCTGCATATACGTAAGTTTTAAAAGACAAACCTTTCTTTCTACTTTCTGTCTTTCTGCTTTCTTTCTATATCACAGCAAGGAACAAATGAACCTGAATAAATAGAGTTTGCTAGAAGACAGACACTAAATAGGTTGGGAAGGAAGGTTGGAAAGGTTGGAAAACCTTCGTGGAGTTTACCATCTTTAAAAATAATAAACACGATACCTCGTTACGTAATTCTTTCGCTTTCGCTTGATTGATTTGATTAATTTGATCTATAGATCTATAGACAATAGCGATAGTCTATACTATTGTCTTTTCTTTCTGGAGCGTTACCGGAATGAATAAAAAACTTAATTTGTTTACTTTCCCAACGAAGGTCGTCGCTATAGTTTTCCCGTTTTCGGCAACCAATAAAAACGGCTAAAAGGGGATCACGTGTCAAAACAAATGTTAAAAAATAGGCATTGCAATAGTTTCTTCAATGGTCGGACTGCCGCTATATGACCACGATTAAGAAGATTTCGACCGCAAATTTGAAAAAAACACAACACTCTCTAAGTTAAATGTGTTGCACACGATTGCGGATTATTATAAGTAGATAGTATCCCGGGTAAAAACTTTTTACCGAACTTTACTTCGAAAACATTAGGTCAAATCCACCATTCCCGTGTACGTACCCCGTGACCCATGTTGTAGAGCTCGAAAAGCTGATCAAAAAAGTGTATGGGATCGTTTCGCTACTGGAATAACAATCATCTTCATCGGAAAAAAGATTCTCACAGTTCACGCAGTTACATAACTCGCTCGGAGCACTTCAAGCCATGCGATCTGCAAACAACTGAATGTGCTGTTTAGGATTTCGATAATTCGCCCTTTCTCTTCGTTTTTTTTTTTTTAAATGAGGACGATTGTCCATACTTTGGTCCCCAACAGTCCACTTCATCTTTGTGACATTGAATAATTCTAATAATTCTCCCGGTAGCGATGGTATTAGAACTCAAGAGATACAGTGTTTTGCCAATCTTTCCCAGAAACATTAGTTAGCAAACTGTTATTGCATTCCTTATTGGGTGAGGTAAACGTTTTAGTAGCAGTCTCGATCACACACTTCCCTAAATCCTCTATTTTTAATGTTTTTAATCACAGACATTTTCGACCTAGGATAGCTGTAATAAATAAAATAATTTTGTCCGGTAAGGTTTTTCGTGTTGTTTTAGGTGTATATCACATCTATCAAGCTTTTAATTTGTCCCCCGATTTTGCATAGTTATTTGATTTTTTTACGTCTCAGCGCCCTGACCTGGCCTGTGCAAAAACCAGGCACAAAACTTTCGATTGCGCCGTATTATTTCTATTTCTAGTGAGCTTAAAAGCAACTACGACGGCAACGTGGACGACGACGTGAGCAAAAAGAACAAAATAATAAAATTACTTGTGAACAGTATTTTGAAGAACTTCTTTTTATTGGGGAACTTATTCAATTGATAAACTTATAACGACTAGAAAGTTATCGAGCTTCTATAAAATCTACATAAAAGAAAAAGACTTTCTCTATAATTGCGTCTCTGTTGTCAGTACGACTTCAAATCATGACTTTTCACGTTGTGCATAGAACGTGCAATTATGTTAATGATGTAATTATCTTATAAAACTTTCCCAATGGTCTCATAAGTAGTAGACTGCTCCCTTTCAAAACAAATTCCACAGAGAAAACGAAGCTTTTGTTTTAAACACGTCGCCGTCTTGGATGCGTTCATTCTTTTCTAAAACAAGTTCTCAATGTTTTATAAAAACAGTGTGTGAAAAGGAATGCTTTTATCTTTTGGAAAATGTCTGGGATTCATTGAGCCTTTCTTAATACAAAATATCGTCTGTTTCATGTGTGGGCTGTAGTGCTTTTTAAGCTCTGGATAGATACAGCTCAGCTCAGTTTCCTCTTCAGCTCCAACAACATACAAGTGGCATGCATACACGCGGATTAGCATAATAAGATATGCAGCAAAATGAATAATGTACTGCAATAGCGTAATGCCTTGTACTTCTGCCATCTTCCAATTACAATTTCACACACATTTCTCTGACGTTCATGAATAATTAATTAGTGCAAACGATGGAACTTTTTGATGTAAATTTAAATTTAAAGCCCTGAAAGGTCTGCTTAAAAGAAACATTTTACAAGGATCTTAACGTGTGAACCCCCTTTACATTAAATCTTTCTTTTTAAAAAAACACTAATATGAAATACGACGTATCCATGGTTACAATTCGCATATTATGCATATTTTTTTGTTTGCATCAAATACCTACCGGTGTTGTTTAGCTAATCCCTATTTACACGTTTTTAAGTAAATTGCCATCAGTGTAACTTAACATTACATTAACATTACATTAACCATTACAAAGTTTCTTGAAGGATTTCAGACGAATAAGCTTTGATTTAATTCTTTTGTGTATTGCGAATTGAAATACCATTTTCTGCCATTTGGCTCTTGCTACCTAATATTCATTTAGTTTTATCTATTTCAAGGTACAATGTTTCAGTGGGCCTTTCTTGAAATTTTAGAAACCCGCAAAAGCTTTCGTTGAAAATGTGAAACTCTGATTTAGTACATCCTTTCTGACCCAAGCAAATCCTATTATGGATTGTTCAGGAGGTTTCAAACTAGCTTGCACGTACTGAAAATCATTATCACTGTTTTTCTTGTTCATGTATCTCTGAACATCACAGCTCTGCAGGCGGTCAGCCTATCTCAATAATCGAGAATAACGAAACTAATATGTAAAAGCTAGATATTTTCAAAATCCTAATAAGGTGTCCTGACATCTGAAATCGGCAATTTCCATCGCTTATATATGCGAATTGGAAGCCAAGAAAGATATTTAATCTTTAACAAGTATCAAAGGTCACTAAAATGGCTATGTTTACAACTCTTCAATGTTCTTGAAACAGTTGCTTAAAGCGTGGTACTGAGAATACTTCTATATACATTTTTTATCCTTTCCTGAATTTATTGAGATAAGAAGCCAAATTGAATGAAGGATTCATGCGCATACTCTTTAAATCTACCTATGAAATACGGTTCGGTTTAGGTTTTCGGACTCCGTCTTCAAAAAGAACTTTACTTCCCAATAAAACTAAGGCTGATCAGTTCCAACTTTCGCCCGAGACGACGTTTCGATACTTAATGTAATATCGTATCTGGGACTTCTAATTGCTCACTACTGATATCAATAATAGAAAGTCTTTTTTTTTCTTATCATTTTAAACACAATCGCAGGATTAATCGAATTTTTCAATATCAAAAAAGAGCTGGATTATCAAGTGATGAATTGATTCGAGATTTTTTATCAAATAGAAAAGAAGTTAATCAATCGAAACTTCCAAGATGTAAACAAATTTTAGTTATTTTAGTAATATGTTTCCCATGCAGAAGTTACGTTTCCTCCTTAATGACTGACAAAAAGTCAGATTTGTTTTTTTGAAGTAAATGACAGACCAAGTGCAAGAAAGTTGTAGACAGTTGTTGAAGTTATAGTTACATCCTCAAACATGTTATGATAAATATGTGAAGTTTTCAATGCTCTACATAAAACAACTAAAAAAATAGTTTCCAAGATTCGCAATGAGGTTTCACCGAGTTTTTCGTAATGGTTTCGTCCGGTGCTTTGCTTATTTTAATAGTGCGAACCTCAACACCACACCCACCCAAATGATCACTCCAAAACATACAGATGATATGATTGCATATTTGGCGGTTCTTGAATATTTTGAAGCACCATCATAATCATTCAGGAGTCGATGGGTTTTAGCCTACGCATACGAAAAATTTAATGAGAACATTTTGTGATGTCTACGGCATTACCTACATAGTGAAACTCCCTTATATCAGAGTTTCCTATTTCTTTTCAAGATAATGAACTATGATAAGGAGGAAAAATGAGTGTCAGTACTTTTCTTGTGAGATAATCTCCACGAGATAGTCAATTACTTTTTACTTTGTTTGATGCTTTGTTGATAATAAACAACTGCTAGTTGCCAGACCATTTATCCATTGATCTGTTTCTGTTGACGTTAGCAAAATACAACCCTCAGCTCTCCATGTAATAGTTCATTATCTTTGACATATTTTCCTTGAAAGATGTCTTTGAAACGGTTTACCTGTTGTGATTTGAGAATCGCCACTAAGCCACATGGCCAGGCACAGAAGATACACGACAGCCAGGCGGCAACAGAATAATCTGGAACATGATTTGTTTGATGCTGAGGGTACTGGCTACCACTGACTGGCTGAGTTAATATCACAGTTGTGCCAGCCTATGTACAAAGATTATATATCTTGATGTTTACTGATAAGTGTAGTAAGGCGTGATTGGATTGATTAGAAAGCATTCTTACCTGTGGTTGATATGAGGGTGGAAAAGCATTCGTAGAACCCAATGTAGAAGCTTGATTAATCTGATACGGCGCCTCCGGATAGACTTGACTGTTTCCCGAATGAAAATACGATGGTGGAGCTTCTTGGAATTCTAAATCTGTACAGAGATGTCACACTTTAAATAACTGTGAGTAAATATAATTTGTATAATTAATGAAGTTTTATTTCTTACAGTGGGCACTAATAGGCCTTTTCAGTTGCAAATTATGTTTCCCATTTCTTTATGTTGATTATAAAGATTAGTCAAGTAAAATAAGTAAAACTTAAAGCTCGCCACCTATGAATTAGAAGCTTTCTCATGATAAGTAAATAATTTTTCTTGAATACACCTTACTAGTTGATTTGGATGCTGCTTCGTCAACTGTCTCCTGATATTCTTCTTCTTTCATTCGCTTATAAGGTTCCATTTTTGAGAAAACCGAAGCTTTTTGCTTGTTTATCAATCACCATCAAAATCAACTGCCTTTTGCGAGACTAATCAGTTTCTTTATATAAAAGAATTATTTTATAAGAATAAGAGAATAAATGGAATTTACATATGACAATTAGATAGAATTAGTTTATTTTAGAGCTCCTCTTGGTTATTGACTTTTAGACACCCGTGGTGGAGTAAAGTATTTATAATACCTGTGGTCTCTCCTCCTCCTAATACTACTGCAAGTTACGAACGCTTTCTTTCAACATTTACATGACATGACAAATTTGGACTTTCAGTTGATCAATTTTCATAAAAATTTCCCCAAGTTTGAAATTTTGCATGGTTTACATTTGAAAGGTGCTGATTTCAAATTTGACAGTCATCTTGTCAGATTTGATCAAAAATGGGTAAATTTGGACCGAACCTCGAAAGTTCTTCAATTTTCATGAAATTTTGCATAGACTACAATTGAAAGGTGCTGATTTGACAGTCATTTTGTCAGATTTGACTAAAATTGGACAATTTGGGCCAAAGTTGGACCAAATTTCGAAAGTTCTGCAATATTCATGAAAATTTGTACAAAGCATGTTGATTTTGAATTTGCCAGTCATTTTGTTAGATTTGACCATAACTTGGCAATTCGGCAATGTTGCATTTTTGAGACTTGATATGTATCGTTGTGTTACGTCCTAAAGTCTTTCTTGTTAGTTTTTAGAACACTCAGATGTTAATATTTTAATACTACAATGCATTGTAATGATGCTTACACCCAGTTTGCAATGCCACAAATCCTTGAGATTTTTAATGATCCAAAATACGGAGCAGACGGTTGGATACATAGTGTGTTTCTTAAAAAAAACTACCCAAAAAATTGTTCGTTTGACATAATTCTTAACAATTTCGAATAGAAAGAGGACGAGAAGGGCCATCCAATTAACATTACGTTAACATGGAATTGAAATGTTAAATATATTAAAAGTTAAAAGGGATTTTATCCCACATTTCACTACTCCTACTTTTTATGATCAATATACACTTCAATATAATAGCAACAAGGGGATCTTGCCGAAAAGCAAAGGACTTCTGCAAAATCAGCTTAAGTATGATAAACAAAAAATGTATACATGACATCACTGAAATTTATAGGTTAAACAATTTCAACAATGCAACATTACATTTAATTTAAATTATTTGTCATGTTGCATAATAAAAAGATATATAAAAAACACAATTTTTTAAAAAGCCTTTCAGCTTACATCATCTTCAGTAAAAACAAATAAACATTAGATTTCTAATGACAAACTTTTCCGCTGGCTTCGTGGAAGGAAGAACGATACTATGGCATCAGTTATTTTTTATTTTGAAATATTATTTATCGAATTATGTCAACTTTTGATTCACTCAACCCTAGCGGTGAACCATATAAAAGCTTCACAAAATAAGTTTCCGCTGGAGAATCCAAAAATCCCATAACAATTAAGTAATATTCTGATCACAATTAGATGCAAAGAACTCACAAATTCTAAATATTCTGAACTCTAATGAGCTGTAAATCATCTTATCAGACTTGCTAAATCGCAAACACAAAATAGAAAACCTTTTTTAAAGTTCGTTAAGAATTTTGAGAAAGGTTGAGTGATGACAAAATAATTACGTCTTCATTGGTTCCTTAAGATTTCACATTGATAATATACATAAAATCTTATGCTTCAAATATTCAATACGTAATGGCAAATGTCCTAATTACAAGCGTATATACTTTCTAAATTACAAGCAAAAAAAGTAAACAAAGATTTTGATCATGAAAGATATGTGCATAATCTTAGCAAATCAACAGACAAATAATTGAAAGCTGAAGTTTTGATTAATAGATGTCTATTGTTTTAATTTAATAGAAAGTTGGAATAAATTTCAATTTGCTTTCATGGTTAAGAAAACCGTTGACCTTGGATGTAAAATTTATAAAAGTTAATTGGATATTTCCTTCAAAAGCTGCGATGATATCTTTTAAAACCAGTTTTTGAAACACAAAAAGTAAAAGTGAAAGTTGATCATAAAAGATTGGACTAATAAATGGTCAGATAAATGCTCTTATAATTCCTGATATATTTAACACTTCAATGGCATTTTATTGTCATTGGATTGGCCTTCTCTTTCTTTTTCTTTTGGTATAAAACTTTTCTTATTTTAAAAGTTATTTTATGCGCTGAAGTGAATACTTTTTTGGGTACCCTGTTTAGACTATCTAGACTTTAGCGTCGGGGCATCATTTTTCTGGGCAAACTTTACGCATTTTATTCTTTTAAACCTGCTTCAGACTGGTGTTGTAGTTGCTCTATAATGTTTAAAAATTTATTGACTTTTACGTGAATTATAATTATTTTAAAATTGTAAGAGTTTTATGCAGATTGTTTTTGAAAATAATGTTGCAAAATAAAAAGAGAAACACAACATTGGCTGATTGTGTCATTGATTTTAACGCTAAACTAAAGTTTTAGATTTAGATAAGTTTCCGTTTCGTCATGTATGGACCACGTACCAAAACATCTTTAATTTCCTCTCAAAGCATTAGAGATTTCAACCAAGTAGAGATGTATTTAAAACCAGGGGCGTAGCCAGCCTTTTTTAGGTCAGTTATAATTATTCTTGAAGGAGTGTCCTTCGCATTCGAAAGATGCGACCCTCTGAGCTGGGGTGGGGGGGGGGGGGGGGGGGGTGGGGGATCCTTTCGGTATTTTGACATTTCGTAGCCAAAGAACACTCATTCCTTTGCTATATTTGAAGCATCTTTTCTGTAGTATGTTCTGTCGTATTCGAAAAAAACACATGGATCACAAGTCAGTATTAGTATAAATGAAGTATCTGTTTCGCCTAATATCAAAGCTCATCAGCATGCCTAGGCGCGTCACTACCTTGGAGGTAACATGGCCGGACATGTACAGACACATTTCAGGTTGACCTACATTTACACATGACAAACACGAAAGGAACGGGTTTACGAGCAAGTGAATGCCGCGCCTGGGACCCTACGCGTGTACACCAAACAAAACGTATTCTGAGTCCATTATAATCAGAAGAAAGAAAGTCCATTATAATCAGACACCCAGTTGGAAGAAAACAACTCCTTTCGTCTCCTTGGCATCACTTTTTTGCGGAACTTCTTCTGCCGTTCCTACATTGAGGCAATTGCTAAGTCAGCCTCAATGAAGGTGGGCTCCTTTTGTCGTGCGAGAGCATACCTCAGCCTTGATTCCATTCTTTACCTCTATAAATCTACTATTCGGTCTTGTATTGAGTATTGCTGCCATATTTGGAGTGGTGCACCCTCAGACTCTCTTAATCTTTTAGATCGTATTCATAAACGTATCTGCAATGCTATTGGTGATAAACTTGGAAGTAAACTTGACACACTCTCCCATCGCAGATCTGTGGCGTCTCTTTGCCTCTTTTATAAATACTTTTACGGAAAATGTTCAAATGAGCTCTCTTCTCTCATTCTTGCATTAAACTTTTTCAAGCGAAACGCAAGATATTAATCTAATTGCCATGATCACACTGTCAACATCCCAAAGTCATCTAAAACTTTTTACCAACAAAGTTTCATTCCTCGCTTCTCCACTCTCTGGAATTCTTTACTACAGTATGTTTTTCCTTCTCATTATAATTTTCAACACTTTAAATGTGATGTCCATCATCACCTTTCTTCCTTGTACCTCAATACGTATTAGTGGTTTTAAACCATGTATTGAGCAATTAATTAAAAAAATAAATAAATAAATTAGAAGTCGTCAAGTTACTATGTGAGTGTGCAAACCTTCAGCTCTATCAAAAAGCACTTTCACGGTAATCCCGTGGAAATGTAAAAAAGAAACTGAATTCTATATAAAATCAAGTCTACGTAGACCTTTGGAGGCAAATCTGTTGATAATGGCATCCTTATCTATTTTAATTCCCAAATGAATATGCATTAAAACTAACCCATTCAATCTGTCTTCTGTCATAGTTGACCTTGAGTAGCTCTTCAACCTCCTCATAGCTGAGAATGTTCTTTCGCATTCACAAGATGTCATTGGAATTGTTCCCAAAATCCTCAATGCAACTTGAATATTGACAAAAACATCCTCTGAATGTGGTAATGACTTCAAAGCAGATTCAATGGAATTAGGGATGGACTTTGGATCATCCTCCATTTTCTGCTAAAACCTTGCCCATACTTCCAACTCACTCATGATTGCCGATGGGTTTGGAAAATCATCTTTATAAAAATCGACAAAAGTCTGAAATTCGTTTTTCCAAGTGCAAGCCTGTTCATTCTTAGTCAAGTGAAGTAACCTATGGGGAATTATAACTAAACCATGATAAGGGGTAAGTGAATGGTCAACCAATCATTCAATTCTGTAATGACATGGTCAAGTAGGGAGATTGTAATGGCTTTCTTATAATAATCAGACACATCTGAATGATCATAATTTGGTCTGTCAATTTGCCTTTTGACTATTCTAGGTACACAGACAGTAATGTTAAGTCGATTTGCCAGTGCTTCAGCATCCTGGAACCAATCCCCATGATATTGATCAACATTATTTCTGATGCTGGCAAACTCATCTTTCAAGGAATCAATTAACAACATTGTTTTAAACATATCATTAGTTCTAGCTTGTAATAATTGTGTTACTTCCGTAGTCAAATCAAAAACATGTTTGGTAATAACTAATGCAATAAGAAACTCAAACCATTCCAGATCATTTCTGTGGGAGACAGCCTTACTGACAGTGTCAGAGTTGATCATTCCAGTCTCATTTAGGGCCATTTCATCAAAAGGTGCAAGAATACCATCAAACAAATCATAAAAGACACCTAAACCAATGATTCGTTCTACCCATCTTGTGTTACAAATATCAATAATATGGGTAAAGGCAGGACTACTACATAAGTCTTCAACATTTTTTCGAAGAATTTTCAACCTAGATTCGGAATACTTAAAAAAATATGTTATTTGCTTTATTTGGTCCATCATATTTCTAATGTAATAAATCGAACATGAATTGCAAACCACTAAATTTAAGCGGTGAGAGGAGCAATGCGTATACAAGGCCAATTCATTCCTGTTCAAAATGTGTCGCTGACAACCATTGATCTTGCCTGCAACATTTCCAGCACCATCATAGCACTGACCACGACAATCTTTGATATCAAGAGTCAGTTCATTTAATGTGCCAAAATAGCATTTGAGAGAGCCAACCCAGATAACCCTTCACTGCAGTGTATAAACCTAACAAAGTCTTCACTAAGATTAAAGTTTTCATCCACAAACCGTATAACAAGTGACATCTGTTCTTTGGTGGAACTGTCACTAGCTTCATCACAAATGATGGAATAAAATCTAGTGCCCTTTACATCCTTAATGATTTTATCAGAAATAAAATCACCACAGCATGAAATTAATTCATTTTGAGGAGACAGATACTTGGAATTTCTATTGCATTTCTTTAAATGATTTTCTAAAGCAATATCACCAGCTCTGACCCTAAAATTTAATAAGACCAAAAAGTTACCAACTGAATGGGAGGAGTATTCACCTACTTCTGAGCACTCTTTACTGGTGTCTCTATGTCCTCTTAAGGGAATGCATAGCCCACCACATAAAATTATGGTATCTACTATTAAATTCAAAAATATCCGGTTTTGCTGAACATGAATAATGTCATGAATTCCAAAACGTGCTTTAAATCACCCCAGGGAACTTGTATCGATTTGATTTTTACTAACTCTTCAAATATTATCAAGAACACGGGGACAGTGGAGACGGGGCTTAGTGATTTTCATCAACTTATATATTTTATGCTTAGGACGAAGTATGAAAAGTTAACACCTAGGATTATAAAGTATCGAGATTATAAACATTTCAACGAAGATTTTTTTCTATACGAACTAAATCATTGTATTTCAAAAAACAACTTACAAAATTATTGCGAATTTGAAAATGTCTTTAATAATATTTTAAACAGACATGCACCTTTGAAGACTAAGTATCTCAGAGCTAATAACAAACCCTACATTTCAAAAGACCTCAGGAAAGCTATCATGAAGCGATCACATCTTAAAGCGCTGGCTGTAAAATCTCACAGTCCAGAGGATTGGGCCAATTATAAGCTCCAGAGAAACTTAGTCGTCAAATTAAACAGGCAGGCGAAGAAAACTTTTTTCAGAGGTAATACAAGAAAAACTAAACATTTTTGGGATGCTATCAAACCTCAGTTCTCTGATAAATGTAGTGCCTCTGGAGGAAGGATTCAATTGCTTGAAAATGATGTATTGCATACCACTGATGAAGATGTTGCCAAAACTTTTAACACATATTTTAATAGGCTTAAGGTTGCTGCAAATACTTGTGCTCCATTTCTAACTTCCTGCTTCAACGAGTGTATCAATTCTTGCACCTTTTCCGATAGACTTAAGCTTGCTGACATCATTTCAAGTTTCAAAAAAGGCTCCCACACGGACAAAGCCAATTACAGGCCGATAAGTTTGCTCCCTGTGGTTTCCAAGGTTTTTGAACGGATATTAGCAAATCAGCTGATTGGTTATTTAGAGCCTTCATTTTCTAAACTTTTATGTGGTTTTCGCAAGGGTCACAGCACGCAACACGCTATTCTCAACATGCTCAGGAATTGGCAAAATGCTATTGCAGACAAGCAAAAGGTTGGAGCAGTTTCTAATTGACTTGTCAAAAGCTTTCGATTGTTTGCCTCATGACCTCTTATTGGCAAAACTCTCAGCATACGGAATTAGTGAAAGGAGCATAAAACTTTTGCACAGCTACCTCAGCAATAGAAAGCATCGGGTTCATATAGGTTCATATCTGAGCTCATGGCTAGAAGCTTTATTAGGTGTTCCACAAGGTTCCATTTTGGGACCCCTATTATTCAACATTTTCATTAACGATCTGTTATATATTATAACTGATATTTCAAATTTTGCTGACGATAACACTTTATTTTCTTGTGCACCACATTTGGGTCAGGTGAAATCAAATCTAATGGCTAAACTTCATTTAGTTATAGATTGGTTTAATTGTAATTCTATGGTTGCTAACCCCTCTAAATTTCAACTAATATTTCCTGGCATTACCAACGCCAATATCTCTCTAAAGTTTGAAAACATTGAAATTAAAAGTTCTGAGGTTGTTAAGTTACTTGGGGTAAAAATTGATAGTAAATTGTCATTCTTGCCCCACATCAGGGAAATTTGTAAGAGATCAAACCAAAAGCTCAAAGCTTTAAGAAGGGCTAGAAATTTCATCTCACAGAAACAAGCTGGATTGCTTGTCAATGCGCACATTCTTTCTCCTTTTAGTTATTGCCCATTAATTTGGATGTTTTGTGGAAAAGAAGGAAATAACCTTATTAGAAAATGCCACTTTAGAGCACTGCGTGCGTTAAAAAACGACAGTGGAAAAGATTATGAAAGTTTGTTGTCAGACTGCAATACAGTGAATATTCATGCACGAAATTTGAAACTGTTGGTTACAGAAATTTTCAAATCATTGCATAATCTTGGCCCGCGCATTATGCATAATCTATTGCTGAAAAACAGTCTGACTATGAACTTCGTTCTGGTCATACCTTGAAGCTTCCTTTCTATAGCCGTTATTTCAGTACCTTTGGGGTAAATACTTTTGATTTTAGAGCAGTCATGACCTGGAATACATTGTCATCAAATATCAAAGATTTAGATTCCTTAAGCTCCTTCAAAAATGCTCTCAAAAGTGTTGTACCAAAGTGCACCTGTAAAATTTGCAGATAGTGTTTTATAATATTTTTATTGTTTTTGTTATTTATTTATTTATTCATTTTTTTTTATTTATTTATATATATATATTTTTTTTTTTTTTTTTTTTTAGCATTTCATTTTTATTTACTTTAGATAGTTGGACTGAATTAGATTGTAAATTATTTTTTATAATCTATGTATTTTTACATCCAACTGAAAATAAAGAATGAATAAATAAAAAAATCTTTTAGAATAAGACTCAGATATTAATTCATTGATACTCCTGCTGGAACCACATTGACTATTTCGTAAAGAAGTCAAAATAAATTTGGTGTCTTTGTGAAGCTGACTTTTTTCATGCTTCTTGAAAATAGATGTGCTATCATTCCAATGGTCTTGACCTTTAGTTATAAGCACTGTAGATCCTGTTGAATTTGAGGCTACCTTGTGACTTAATAGGGAACATTGAATGGAAAATGCAGCATTCAAATGCTGAGAGTAAGCAAGCCAAGAGTGCTTTGTAAGCCAAGGGTATCTAAACTTTCTGTTCTTCTTATCCTTAGGAAAAACAAAGGATGCTACTGGAACTTTCACTTCATCAACGTGAACAATAACTTCTGCATCCGACAGATTAGGAGCCTTGATGTTATATGTTCCAACATTATATGTTATATGTTCCCACACCATTCATGTAGTCATGGGGAAAACTCACTTTCTCAGACAAACATGAAGAAATATCTGCAGTAGAACTGGTGTTATTGGTGATTGGACGATCTTTTCTTACATTTACATCTTCCTCCTTTTTACATTTTGATTTGGAGGTAAAAAATGGTATACGAGACTGAAAGAGAGGCCTTTTTAAACTCTTCAGAGACTCTTTTTTCAAAATCACAAGAGGTACAAAATGATTTGGCTGGTAAGATGACAAATTTGGTATCTCACTATCATCGTAAAACAATATCGAAATAGGTGTGTAACATTCATTACTAATTCGTGGAGAAATAACATTATTGAAAAGAACTTGATACCTAGTTTCTCCACAAGTAGGATACAAAAGGTGCATCTTTCGTTCTAAAATACTAGACAGAGCCAAAACACACAAAAAGGATGACCATACATTTTTTGGACACATATAAATAGCTTCTTGTTGAACAAGGAAAGCAGAATTCAAACCTGTATCTACAGAATGCTTAGATACAGAAAACTTTAAAATGGATTCCACACACGAAAAAAATTCTTTGTGATTGTCAAAAAGAGATAAAAATATGGATGTTGAGCATAAAATTCAGCATGCATAAATAACTCAGTACTTGTTTCTGCTCGTAGTTAGAACCAGTAAGCACCAGAGATGGACAGCTATACAGGCAATCTTCATTTGCTTTGGATCTAAAGAAGCAGAGGGAAAGGGGCTGGATATATTTTGGGACATCAACTAAAAGTCTCAAAGATTAAATACGTAATAAAAATTGCCTGTAAAAAGATGTGAATACTCTTAATAAAGTCTAAATAAAAGAAACACTGCAAACTGATGAAATATTAAGGGACAACCCCCCGCCCCCCACACCCCTTACACACAAAAGTAAGTTACGTTGCTCAGACACCATGTCTACAATTATTTCATCTTTCTCATGGTTGTAAAAACACATTACGTCATGTGAAAATGTCATGAACATTATTAATACATCATTATGCTTGAACAATAACAATAATAATAACTCCAGTTTTATCATTTGTTGTTGTTATCAACAATGACTAATGAAAACATAGAAATTATTACATACATTCGAAATAAACCACTTACTCTAAAGCAGCAACTGTGGAGCCTTCATAGGAAGAAAGAAAACCTTCAGGAATGAATTTTTCAGCTCTTCGGTTCAGTTTCATAGCACCGGTCTCAAGGCAAGCAGGAACATCAATATTCCTTATCTGCTTAGACAGGGTAGTTCTCAAAGAACTTGAAACATCCCGAAGAGCTTTTTTGTCGCCAGTTTTAAAGCAAGATTGTACTTGATTCAGAATATCTGATTCAAAATTCACAGCCATGACTTCAATTTCACGTGAAATCGGGTAGTGTGAGGACGAACAACATCATGCACTGGAATTTGAATTTTTGGTTTTTTTTCAATGCTCCAGGTCTACATGCAATGATCTAATGGGATCTCACGGCATGGCCTCGAAGACAAAATCTCCTTATATGGCAACGAATCGGCAAAAGCCTTGGGTAAATAGGAATTCTACGCCTGAAAGTTTTACTGATAATCGGCAAAAATTAAGAATCTGCAAAAGCAAAATCGATATGGTATTATTTGGCTTGCCCAGAGAAGTAGGGGAATTCTTAGCGAAGTTGATTATTTATGCTTACCGCAGTAAAATAACTGTGCCACCGACACGAAGGCCTGGCCTATGAAAACACGGAAGGAGGAGGCACGCGTCGAACGAACACACAAAAAAGAACTTGGATGGAGCGCAACGATATGGATGTTAGATGAAACAAGTCATTTATTCAAGTACCACGCAATAATGAAACATTAATTTCAACTACATCGTTACGTGCAATTTCCATAACTTTAATTAAAATTAACGGGTCAGTCGTTTGCCGATTCTGACTGATGCTGGCTACGCCCCTGAAAACGACCTTTTGGCATCTTTAAAGACGTTCTTAGATTACTTTAAACTCAGTTTAAACGTCATTTTCATTACATATCATTTCAAGCCCTACTCTTAGATGAACATAGATTCAATAGACATCTCATACAACTTCGAACCCAGGGTCTCTTGCCTTTTCGATATACGGATAGCGGCAAAGAAGACACTGGTAAACGCTGGTCACGTGACATGAAAATTGCACAAAATCTGTGTAATTTTTATAAGAGATGGCCCGAAGAAATATTGTCTCGTGCATTCATTTTTTTATATAGTCACATTACAACCAATATAGAGACCAAATATAGTTTGTCGAGTTCACTCGAGCTCATTTCTGCAAAACTTAGTTGTTAACAAGACTTCAACAGCATTCTGGAAAGACGGTGTTTCTGATTTGATAAAGATTTTATTCGTTATCAAGGTTATTAAATTCGAAAACCTTGAATGATAAAAGGGAGATTGCAAAATTCGTGTGGTTTTTTGTGGATTTAACGAGCTGTGGTTTATTTTGGAGACACATCCAGAAACAGAAGCAGAAAATTAAAACTTGAGTGTATTGAGGTTCAATCTTCCACAAAAGAAAATATAAATAGCCAATAAAGGCACACAAAAAGTAAAAACAAACTATGAAGATAATACATAAACAACAAATAATACAACAGTGCAGTGGTGAGAGAAGATTCTCATGAAATAATGTTTGGGATGAAAAACTTATTCAAATATATTAAATGTTTCAACGTTGTTATTTATATCAAAATTTGCAAAGTTCACTGGTCAATAGATGTATGTCTATTTCGAAAAAGCTCCATAACTTTTTCTTGTAAGTGACCTAAGTATTATCAAGTATACGTTTGTCACAAATGAAGACAGAACAACACAACTTATAAAATTTTCACACTTCTTTAACCAACAGATTCCTTCTCAAGTGCCAAGTGTCAATATATACTTATTAGTATACTTAAAAATGATGTTTGTTGTATGTGTTAATTACCCTTATTATGTCTGCTGAAAAAGAAGTATTTTTATTATGAATTCTTGTAGGATCTTGTGTAGGATCCTGTCAGGATTTGAACCAGATTTTAACATATGTTGAGTGAAATTTGTTGTTAGTTTCAAGGTTACTATGTGATCGAAAACAGGATGGTATTCTGTATGAATACTGATATTTCAAATTTCAGGGAAATTGCTTTTTAGATTGTTATCTTCCCTTAAATCGTCTCAGTCATTCTTGTCAGTCCATTCTTCTCTCTCTGACAATTTGCAGGATTTTTGTAACCAAGCTATGTGATGTATAATAGTTTTAAATCAGTACATGGGATCTTGAATCCATTATGGCAGATGGTTTAGTTTGATGTATTGTTGTTAAGTGTAAAGTTTACCTTTATCCTTTTATGTATTTTGCTAAACGATATATATACAGCTCAAGATTTAGAATTCTTAAGTCAATGTATACCTTTTTATGAAAATCCTACAAATTGTGATATACCGTAAAGTAAAAATTAGATTACATTTTCATTCTTTGTATGTGCACATGCTTGTTTTAGTTTTTGATCCCATTTCTGGATTGCAACATTTTGTTTAGACCCACATATTGAACAATTGTGCTTCAGAAACGTTGTGATTTATATTCATCAACTGAAGCCACTAAATTCTAATAAGGAATCCGAGTGTGAATGGAAATTAGCTAAATTTAATAATTCTATGATATTTAAATATGGAAATATAGGTCAATCTGTGATTAACAAATAATGTTTCAACTATGTATTTGTATGTATTTGTGACTTCTGTAGTGTTATTGTTGATAATATTCAAAAATCGTGTCATAAAAAAAATTCATGTTTTCCTCCCAGAAATGATTGAAGATGGTCATCCTTATATTTCTAAATTATGCTATTAAATCTTAGCACATGTGTGTGAGCCTACAATTAAAGTTCTTACAAACTATGTTCTTCTAAAAAAGACTGCCATAGTTCATCATTATTCTGTTTTATAAGTCAAAAAAGCATGAATATTTATCTTGTTCACTTGTTGATTATTTTAAGAACTTTTTGTTGTTAGCCTTTCTCATTGTAAATACATAATGTCACCATACCAGTGCTTTTTGAATTGAAATGATAGCTAAAATAATGTTATTTTGAATAATTAAATTTTTAGACTCCAATTCTTATCTTCCTTAGCAGTAACGCGGATGATTTCTTCTTTTTGCTCGAAAATCCTGCGGTCGTTGTGATATTTTCAGCCAATAGAATTCGGTAATTCGGTAGCGTTTGCCAGGGTCTTCTTTGCCGCTATCCGTATATCGAAAAGGCAAGAGACCCTGGGTTCGAGGTTGACATCTCATGAAGATATCTTCCTAGTTGAAACTGCGAAAGAATTAGGGAGAGGAACATTTTTATTGCTTCAAGAATTTCACCACAATCATTGAAATTTATGAAAGGTTTTTCCTCTTCGCTTCTAGAAGTGAAGAAATATTTGGAATACACAGAAGGCTGTGGATACTGACTCAAGTTTATAATTCCTTTCCTAAAGAATAATAAGATACTCTTTACGTGGATCCGGAAGAAAGTCAATTTTTTTCGCCATTGTAGATAGGATAATAAACACAAATAAAAACAACAAGTTTACTTAAGGTGGAAACCCCCCTTTCAAACTTTTAAAAACTAGCGTTTTGGAAGTAAAAATCTTGGCAGATTTTGGTTTTTGACATTAAAAAAGGCACTAAGAAAGGGAATAATAATTTTTTTACATTTTTCAGACATGGGTAGATTTTGAATAACTTAGCAACCACTTAACTATGTTCTTGGCCCAAAATCCGGCCTTAAATTCCTGAAGTTTTGTTGGGTTATCCACCCTAGATGTTTTTGTCTCATTTGCTTTGCAATTTATGCTAAAGTAAAAGCTATAACCCGAAATATCCATTGATATTCTGTATTAAAATGAGCAAAGCTTGCAGAGTGAAACAGAGAACAAGAATTTACAGAAAAGGAATGAATTTGCTAAGAAGAAGGTAGATGCTAAATGTACAAATGTAAACATGGATGTAGATATAGATCTGATATAATTGTAAATATTGATGCAAATACAAACACAAACAATGCAGATATTAACAATACGCCAGCCGTTCCAACAACTGGTCCATCAACACCGAGTGAAACAGTTTTTCATTCTAAAGTTAAAGAAATAATTTCTCAAACACCAAAACCATCTGATCAAATTATTGGTATCAGATCAAATCATTGATATAAGTATTTTAAAGACTACTTTAGATTCGTGCTGAATGCTCATTATCATATCACAGTAACTTTACTAGAGTAGTGCAATAAAAATCAAGGTCTGGCATCATGTCTTGTTGTAAAATGTACTGCATGTGATTATGAGAAAAGCTTTTATACATCCCAATATATACAAACAGGTGTTAAAGGCAATAAATCTTTTGATGTAAACACTATAACAAATACAGTATGAGAACCTGTGGTCAAGGTCATGCCGGTATAGAAAAATTTACAACTTTAATGGATATGCCGAAACCAATGACTCAAAAAAACTATGACAAAGTTATTATAAAAATAGCAAAAATTACAGATACTGTTGCAAAAGACACCCTGTCTGACGCTATTCAGGACTCTTCGCTATATCCAGATGAAATTATGGATATCACAGTAACACAGGATGGAGGATGAGTATATATTGTAAAAGGTGTATAAGCATGGAGGAAACAAGACTGCAGGATCCTATTAAATATGAAGAATGGAAAAGGAACCCATGTTTATAGTTATAACTACAAAGGACCTGCAGGAAGGATGGAATTGGAAGGAGCGTTAAAAATTTTCGGTCGCTATAATATATACTGTTTGATATGCAGAACTATATCGTGAAGGTGATAGTTCCATTAGTAAAATGACTAAATGTACCTACTGAAAACTTCACGTGACTCTAAATTAGTTTTTGTTATTGTATCAACTATGCATTTAGTATATCAAAACTTTAACAGCATTTTTCTCAAATTAGGTAATTTTGGTCTCCCGACCAACATATCTCGAGAACCAATTGACCAAATTGCATGAAATTTTTGCAGGACTTTTACTTTACTGAGCACTATAATATGAGTGAACAGATTTTCAGAATGGGTCTTTGATTTTTTATAAATGTGATCTATTTTCTGTAAAATTGCTGCTTTTCCTACCGACAAATTTGACGGTCCAGTACTAAAAATTAAAAATCCGCTCTGCTCATATCATAGTATATCTAAATAAGAATGGTCATGCAAACTTTCAGTTAAAAACTTTAAGCGGTTGCTTCTGATTTTTGGCCGGTGTAAATTCAAGTTTTCCCGTATCCAACATATTTGTCGGTCTCTATGACAACATTTTGAATTTTTTTTGTGAAATTTCTTAGTTAGCACATGTACTTTATAGCTGTATATGAATTTATTTTAAAATAAGCATATTTAAAAAAAAAATCTTTTTTAGGGGGTTAAAAGAAGCAAAAGCTTTTCGATAAATCACCTTCATGAAAGAATGAGAGTATGATGTTAAAAAGCGATAGCATATGTACATCAAAATCGTGAAGGGCAATAAAACTAGATAAAACAAATACTAATCAGAGGACAAGATTTTGTTATTTATTATCCTAATCGATAGTACTGATTGGAATATAACAAACTTGAAATTGAAAGTTGGTAAATATGCAGACTTGAACATTCGTACTTTTCATCTTGTTCAATAGTCTTAAAAAATTGAAACTATTTAAGAATTTAATACATGCCCTTTTTATTTGCAACAAATTTGGCTTCTAAAAAGTCTTTATGCTACTTGACAAAGTTGATGTGACCATGTTTGCATAAACCATAATACAATCAAAGTCTGTTGCACAAGATCCTTTTTGTAGCTTGATGATCCAGATACTTCAACTGCAAGCTGCTATCCCAATTGTATGATTAAAGGCAATTGCCTAATATTCTATACACAATGTAAGAATTCCGATGTATCCATTTACGATCTGTAGCAAGCATAGCTACATTAAAGTAAGCTGAACTTGCTACCAAAAAAATTTAAATGTGCGTCTGTTACGAAACGTGTTACATTTTTCGAGGTAAATAAATTGCCACAGTTACAAAAAAACATCCTCATGCGTTTTAATCAAACTTTCTAGCTTCTTAAAAGCGTCATTTTAATGGGGCACTTTTACTGAACACGGTAATAGCGGGATTGAGAAAAATCATGCTTCGTTTACACGCAACTACTTTTCTATAGATTTGTAGGGAATTGTATACAACTTAGGGGGTGATCACATGAGGAGGGCTAGCCCGGTAAACCGGGCTGATAAATTTTTATGATCACATGGAAAAGTATCAGCCCGCTTAACCGGGCTGAAGAACTGGTCACGTGATATTTGTTACATTCTTCAACTTTACGCATGCGCCGTATATGCAATTTCATCCCGGCAAAGGGGGCCAGCCCGGTTGAAAGCCATCACATGAGAAATTCGTCAGCCCGCTCTACCGAGATCTCGGTTGAATAAAGCGAGATCCCGGCAAAGCGGGCTGGCCCGTTTCTCATGTGATCACAATCAAAAATTTATCACACTTTCTTAATAGTGGTGAGATCTCGGCAAACCGAGCTAGCCCGCCTCCATGTGATCACCCCCTTAATAGAGTTGCTCGTGAATTTTTCCCTACAAAGTCATTAGAAACTTCGCATCAACACTTGAAATAAGCGTGCAAAATAATGATGTTTCTTTTGATACAACAAAAGGCTTTAAATCTCTGAAGTACCGTTTTAGTAGAACATTATTAGAAAAGTTCTCACAAGTAATTGATTTTTTCGTGTAACAGGTTCGTCGAGTTTACGAATCTCCCTTATGCCGCATATTATGTATCACATTGGAGTTTCTTCAGGTCGAACGGACATTTAAAAGTATTCAGATTGAGCTATACTTTTATTGTTTATCAATTATTACTCAGCGACCGTTAAGACCGTAAAGGCCGACCTCCACTTAGCCGTGCGAGCGCGGCGCTTAGACGATCTATTGTTATTAAAACAATAGATCGCCTGAGCGTAAAAGGTGTTCGAAATGTTACCTCCACTTTCATACGAATAAAAACAAAAAAATGTTTTGCTGATTACGCTTTTGTTTTGTACTTTTCCTGAAAGCTGATTGGTGCGATCAAAATCGTGTCGCCTGAAAGTAGAAGTTGTTTCAACTCCCAGGCGAACACTTTTCTTTCGTATACGAATTGGATATTGCGCAATGTCTAATTAGAAAAACAATAGATCGTCCGAGCGCCGTGCTCGCACGACTAAGTGGAGGTCGGCCTTTAAAATAGGCCCATAGTTTTTCGTGCGGCTCTGATGAAAGGCTAGTGAACTTAGACTTGTTTCCCTTCAATCACGTTTTGCACAATTTTGCTTTGCATCAATGTGTTCAACGGTTGTTCAAAGTTTCCGTACCGTAAAACCAGATCAGAAAGTACGGGTGGGAAGAAAGACTGAGATCTAGCCATGATTAATGTAATTATACGCGCGGTATATTTACCCATGATTTCCACAACTCTTTGCACGTGGTGTGTACGAGTGTATTGGTTGAGATCTGGAAAAGAAGAAATTGAAAAGTAAAGTTGTACGGTTGTTTTCTCAAAAACAACACTGAATTCCCTCGTCAATTTTTGGTCAAATCATAAGATGGAACTTTTCTTGATAAATGAAGTTTCTTTTAAAAACAGTGTGGCTTCTTTAAAAAATAGCCAAATTTTGTTTTTTAAAAAATATCTATTTATGAATTACTGTTTATGATGTCTTAATTTATCGTTAAGAAATTAATGAGTTCTTCCAAACTTATTTTCTCTTCTTCTGCTTTTCCACTTCCTACAAAAATTACATCACGAGAAAGACCAAAAAATAAGGCTCCATCGATATAAAATATATGCAAATTAATTGGATATTTTCTTCAAAAATGCGATGAACATTTTTCATGCCAGCCTTTTGAAACACACTGTATGTCTAAATCCCACTTTCAGCAGCATCATCTTGGAAGGATATTTGCATATAAATTTTCTGAGTTGAAACTCTAATTAAAGTATAACGTATCCTAGGAATTCATCCCTTTTACTGACATTCACACCATATATAATGTAACTTTACAATATTTCGTGGGGTCGGTTTCCCTTTGATGCGCTAACTTTGCACTGCAATTGGAAACGTATATCATAGTTTGAATGATAGTTATAATACATAAACTGTAAGAAATTGAGGTTTAAGATATTCTGCCCTTTTCTTTTTGATAACTATCGGGAAAAATAACTGATGCACATGAATTATATACCTTATGGGATAAAACTTAGTCGGAAAAAAGTGACTAAATTTTTTAGAAGTGTACTTTCCAGTTAATAAGATTAATCGAGATAGTTCATACTTAGACTTATTAAAAGCTTTTACATCTACTTTTTTTGTCTTGCATCAAAGTTTAAAAATATTTCTGATGAATCTTTCACTTTCTTCCCTGTAATTTTTTCGAAGAACTTAGGTTTCATCGCTTTCGCTTTTAAGGGAGGTTGACACGTAAAGATTCTTGAAAAATGCTACTTTTTAAGGTGGTGTTCTAATAAAACTCTGCGCCTTCAATTGTTCTTTTTATGCCTTTAATTTTTTTTGGTATTACAATTTTTTGTTAATTTTACATATTTGTACTGGTTTTTAGCGCATTTATTTTCAAAAAACAAGAGTCATTACATATGACTAATAAAATAACATGGATAATATGCAGCAAAATGAATAATGTACTGCGATACCATGGTGCCTTGTACTTCTGCCATCTTCCAATTACAGTTTCACACACATTTCTCTGACATTTATGAATATATAATTAGTGGAGACGGAGAAACTTTTTGTTGTAAGTTTAAATTTAAAGCCCTAAAACGTCTGCTTAAAAGAAACATTTTACAAGGATCTTTACGTGTGAACCCCCTTTTACATAAATTCTTTTTTAAAAGAAACTCTAATATGAAATACGACGTATCCATGGTTACAATTCGCACATTATGCATATTTTTTTGTTCGCATCAAATACCTACTGATGTTTTTTAGGTAAAGCTTTCGTTGAAAAGGTGAAACTCTGACATCCTTTGTGCCCAAAGCAAATGATGGATTGGTCGGGAGGTTTCAAACTCACGGCGGGCTATTCTGGACCTCAAAATGCGCAACTTTCTTTTTCGGACTATATGGAAACATCGAGCGGTCCTTGAGATACCGATCAATTTTTGAAAATAAAGATGGCTGAGAAAATCGAGTCGAAGTGAAAACTTGATGTCGATTGATGAGGCTCCTTGATATGGCTAGCACAGCTATGGCTCCAAGGCCTACATATTTCATTGTATTGCCATCGAAAATAATTTCATAAATAATATGTAATTTCTTACTCACACAGGCTGTATATACTTATATTTGTTTTCTTTTTTAGCAATTTGTAACCAAGCACGAATTAGAGAGGTGTGCTGACTTGTGTGGAATAGATAGCTATAATTTTTGTATACATTTTAAGCAATCACTTTTCATGAAGAGAGATACCTTAAGTGGATAAATTAGGCATTTTTCATAACATTTGATTCCTGCAAAATTATTTCAAAAATGTTTACCACAAATTTAATCCAAATGGAAAGTTATGAACACTGAAACTGACTGAGGGCACAAACATCCAACAGTGATATCAGTGATTCTCCAGAAAAACTTAATGAGAACCTTATTATTATATCAACACAAACATAAAACTGGGGAAATGCGTATTGTATGACTGAAGGTAAATTTTGAAAAATAACATTTTAAGTTTTACAATTATACAATCTACTAGTATCCCGTGTAAAAACTTTTTACTGTTGCATTTCTCAAAACGACGCATCGCTCACACCCGTGTCGAACATTTATAGAAATAAAAAGTTATCATAATCGGCGCTGTGCATACCACTTCTAATTTAGGGAGTGAAATATTTAACTTTTTTTAAACGGTTTTTCCTACATATATTTGACGTAAGGCTACGCAGAGGCGGCACTATTTTTTAATCTAACGTCATTATTAAAATGTCGTAAGATTTCAGTTCATCGTGAAAAGAGAAAGAGGTGATTACGAAACATAAAATGTAGATTTTGACACAGACACAAAAAAAAACTCATGTCACGATGGATGAAGTGGCTGCTGTATTTGTTGGTTAAGATGTCGCATAGCAAAGGGCAATAGGTGGGAATTTTGTTCTTTCAGTCTTTAATGATAATGGGTGGTAAACAAAGCTGCCTTGGCGTGTAGTGAAAAATAAAAACGCCAAAGGAAATATGAATGATAAACGGAATTATACCTGCTAACGTTGCTTCTTTACTCCAATAAGATTCGATAGCATTCGTTATTTCATTAGTCAGTTCTTTACCAAACACCCTTCATATTACAATGTCGAATTTATTTATTCTTTCATAATTAATTTTACCTAAAAAAGAAGATTTCTATTAATCATAAAAACATATTTAGCTACATATACGCACAAACAAAAGCAAACTAAAAGAACGAACGCAAACTTGAAGCAAACATATGGGTAGGAACAGGGAATATTTATTAAAAGATCATGAGTTTAGCTTCAGCCTACCAAACAGTCAAAAAAGAAATAAAAGATATGTTATGAAGAAGAATAAAAACGCCATGTAAATGATATGCGGAATTATACCTGATAATGTTGCTTTTTTTATCCACTAAGATTCGATACCATTCGTTATTTTAATAGTCTGTTCTTTACCAAAACACTCAAGCATTTAGACTTGTTAAATTCTTTCGTAATTATTTTAAACTAAAAAAAGAAGATTTCCATGAGCAATGAAAACCATATAATAAACAAAATGCTACACATACACACAAACAAAAAAGGAAAGTAAAATAAAACAAAACACAAACTTGATTTCTTATCCAAATCGGAAAGCAAACATAGAAAAAGTTATTAAATTATCATGAGTATAGTTCCAGCCTACCAAACAGTCAAAAATGAATTAAATGGAAAAAGACGAAAAAAGTCTCAAAACTTACACTTGTTAATTCAATCTTTACGATACGATCTTTCTCCGAAAACGACTAAAACAATAAAATTAAAGATCTTCGTTTTTAAAAAAACTATCTTCGTGTTCGTGAAGTTTTTTGTTTTTGTTTTTACTGCTACAAAATGATCGTTAACCAATTTCGAACGAAAAACATTGCATTGCTCGCGCTTCTCCATTGACGTTTTTCGGCAGATTTTCAGTGCGAAACCAAAAAAGAACCAAACGGAGGAGCATATACTAATCGTGGATGTGCACACAGTACACTCAGTTACTCACTTTCTAAAGATGCCGTATTGAATTTTCCATAGAAACATTTCGTCCCCAGTCTTTTTTCACACTTACCAAGTTAAAAACTGGATGCACAGCGCGTATTAGGATATAGATATATTAATAGCCGATTCTCTGTCTGTTTGTTTGTCTGTCACGCAAAATGGTAGATTGAGTTGTAAGAGTAATTATTTTATTTTGTGCGACGTCAGTGTGAAACCATTGTATTGAGGCCCTAATCGAATGCGACGTTTAGGGAAAATTATCTCGGTAACCAATAGGGGTAACTGACGTTTTTTGGGGTCCGCGATACAGGCGATAGAGTGATGAAAAATTTGGGTCTAATTTTTTTTGGGGACGGGTCTATGACGTCATCAAAATTTTGATCGACGATATCTCCGAAACGGTTGATCGTAGGAAAACGATCCCATACACTTTTTTGATCAGTTTTTCGAGCTCTACAACATGGGCACACTTATTATTGCCAATTCCTTAATTTTATTTTTGGTGAACTCAAATTTAGGCCAAATTTTTTGGGGGACGGGTCTGTGACGTCATCAAAATGTTTGAACGAAGATATCTCTCTAACGGTTGATCATAGGAAAAGGATCCCATACATTTTTTTGATCAGTTTTTCGAGCTCTACAACATGGGCACACTTATTATTGCTAAATCCTTAATTTTATTTTTCGTGAACCCAACGCAGACTGAAGGTGGACATGGGCGGCGAGTGACGCCACCTTGGCGGCTAGTATATAATATAATGTAGGAACACAAACAAAAAGACCTTTTTGGCAATTAAATCACAACAAGTGTCACCTCACTTTCAAGCCGTATAATAACAACCTTTGTGTTATTTGAGAATAAAGATATTGTTATACCTTGAAACAATAATGTTACACAAAGTTCTTTTACTATTCTTAAGAATATGCAAATAATTTTAAAAAAAAAGAAACAAGGTGATATATATATATACCTGTAGTGACATAATTTCTGAAAAAGTCTTACTTTACGCATACTTTGTATGTATAAATTTCCATGAACTGAATAAATGTTCTAAATACTTTTAAGTTAGAAATTTTCACGAGTCAATCCATTCATGAAATTTTTTGTATTTCGTGGAAATTAATTTTCGCGAATTGACCAAATATATTTTTTCACAGGAATTATTTTTTGCGAATTGGTAAAAAATATATTTTTCGAAGTAATTTATAAGTCAAAAATGTTTTTGTAAATGCAATTTTTAAACTGATTTTAACATTTTTCAAAGATTTTTTAAAATTTTCGTAAAGCTTCGCGAATTAGCATAAAATTTTTTTTTTTTTCATGGGAATTTAATTTTGTGAATTGAGAGATTTCTTCCCACGAAAATTTCTACCCACAAATGACGTTTTTTTTAGCTCACGAAAATAAATACACACAAAAATTAGCTCAAAAATTAGTCTTAGGTACATTTAAGCCACACAAATATATAAAGCAAACAACTTCAATGTGATAACTGCAAAGTGATACTTTAAATGCATAAACAAAAGTATCAGTGAAAAGCTAAAAAAAAAAGATTTTCCAGTTGAGAAATTTTCTGCAAGACTTTTCTCTGTAAACATGAGTGACAAATATTTCCCAATCGTGCAGCGAGAACATTCAATATCCTTGATAGAACAGAAAACACAACAGATATATAAATGTTAAATAAATGCTAATAAATATCTATACTCCTGTAACTGTGCTTAAAAAATAAAATCTCAACAACCACAGGAAGTAAATCGCAAAATTTCAGTAATATAATGCATCACTTTCAACCTTCTTCATGAGGTCACTATCACATATCTTGCAGTCACCAGACACACCAAGGTTTAATCCACACTTCACACAGTAACCATCTGGAACATCTGGAACATACTTCACTAGACTCTTGTTATACCTTACTTTATCATTACCATTTTCTCGTAAATAAATTAATTGTAAATACTCATGCCTGAAGATAAGTGGCCAGCGGTTTTGGAAGGTGGTATTTTTCGCATACTTTGATATTTGCTGATGCTTTTGCTCTCTCACCTCCATTGTATTGCAATCAAGGCCAAATTTGTACATTGATAAACACTGTTCAGCATGATACGGTGCTACATTACATAATGTCCAAAGACTAGGGCTTATTCTTTGCTCAAACAGACAACATGCCCGGAACAGTGATTTTGCCTCTGTCTTCATTTTTGACAACATTTCAGCATTAAAATCTTCAATTCGCACAGCATATGACAGCAACCGTGGTAACCTCAGTGACTCAAAGAAAAGTTCATGAAGACGACGTTTAAATTGGTTGTTTGATGTGTTAGCCAAGATCATTTCAATTAATGATGGAAAATTCTTCATATACAAAAAACTTTCTTTACCACGGAAACGAAACGTAAACTCCTTTTCAACTTTCCCACAACTTTCATTAAACCAAGTTGTTATTTTCTTGGCAAGAAAATTACAACTCATGCTGTGATGAACAAATTCAACAAACTTTGCAAAAAGACAACTTTCAGGAACTTCACGATAGGTCTTTACGTTTTGTAATTTTGATTGTGAAATACATAATTTGAACAATTGCATGAATCGTTCTTTGATTGTGTTGTTTTTGAGGTGTAATGGTTCTGATTTCGCACATTCAACATACGTGTCAACTAAAGGTTTGCTCTCTTGTCTACTTTTCAGATTTTGGGCAATATATGATGTTAACTTTGTTCTTTTGTTAGATTCTGAAATTTTTAGCTTAGCCAACTCACTCTTCTTAGCAGCAACTTTCTCAGCATCAGAAAATCGTTTGCTTACAGGAAATGGCTTCCATTCATTGATATCATCCTCACCGTATGTTTTGTCATAATCATTGCAGTCAGTTTGAGTTACATTTCCAAAGGTAGAAAAATAATGTGCAGAGTTTGATAGCTCACCGGCTAAAAAACACAACATTTTCATATCATTAGGAAGCTCACACAACTTGAATTCTGCCTTGTATTCTACATTGTTGCATTGTATCACAAACATATTACTTTCAAGATATTTAATGTCAGAAATCAGCTTTAAAATAAAATTTGATACTGACTTGGAACTTTCTCCAACATCTCCACCAAAAAGTAAAAACTGCTCCTCACTGCTGGCTATTCTGTTACCAACATTTAAAACAGACAATAAGATAGACATGCCACATATTGGTGCAGAATCACCACCAACTGCCAAAGCGAATAATGAAGACTCATTGTCCTTTTGAACAAAACTTTCAAATTTCTTTAACTTATCCACACGTCCTTCATTTACGATAAAATAAAACTTTGCCAATCTCAAAATAAACTCAGCTGGATTTCGATATACACCTTTTGCATCAGGATCAGTTGCGTCAAGAGTAGATATATCTGTCAAATTTCCAATATCTATTTCATTTATTCTATTTGAAAGCATGTTGTATGAAACATAGTTGGCTATGCGTGTTCCTTTAAAAAAGGCGTTAGAGTTAGCTCTTCTAATGCTGAGATATTTGCGTTTCCCTAAAACATTGTGGCTATAATAAGCATTTAATGAACGCAACACATTTTCCTCAGATGTATAGTAATTTCTATTAAACGCTTTGATCACATCATCATTTAATGTTTTAACGAGAGAAGGTTTAGAAGTTAAAATCTTTTTACTGACTATTTTCACACTACACTGACTTGCTAATGTATCTAGCATTCCTTCAATAACAGGATCTACATTCTCTCTTGTTCCGCCGTGTATGGCCATACACGAATTATATGTTTTTTTACGTCTGATGCTCTTTGCCTTATTTTGCAAAAATTTTGAAGTGGGATTACACTTTCTTCTCTTGACTACAGAAGCTGATATCTTTACACCAACTTTGCTCTTTTGTCGAACTATGTTATCAACTGTACTATTAATCTCTCTTTCTGTCTGCTCTAACTTGACTTTCTTATGTTTCAACTTTCTTCTTTGGTTATCGATACGACGGGAAATATCTTTTAATTCTCCATCTAACTGTGTAAACTTATCTAGTTCTTGCTGAATTTCATTCTTCTTTTCTGAGATAATATTTTTCTGTTCTTCAATGTTTTTTGTCCATTTCATTAATAATTTTTTTGTTACTTTGGAATATTCCCAAATAACTGTTTTTTGGTCAGCGCCGCAAGGTAGCTGATCTTTCATTTCCCCGTGTCTGTCAGTCCGCCCGTGTGTGTGTAAGATCGCAGTTGTTCACGCCCCAGTTATACGCCCGTTGTTACTAACTTTAAATTTTTCAGTTCAAACTCAAAAAGTTTAAAGCACAACGCTGATTTTTGGAAAATACATCATTTGTGTCTGACGAAATAAATATATTTACAGTACAAAAAGAGTTCTCTTCATTCGAATGAATAAATAAATTATTTGTTTTAATGCGCCCTCTCCCCACCCTTTATTTTAACGTAGTGCATTCTGGGAGCGAAACGCTGCTAAAAGTTATCAACAAGAATCAAAGAAGTATTGGTTCCTCTAATAGTCGAATTAGGTTTTACAAATGCGATAATACAACAGTATAAACTTACATTGAAGTGTATTGAATCAAGACATTAACAACCATGTATCGTAATTGGATGAGATAAAAATTTAGGAGAGAGAAAAGTCAGGTATAAATTAAGTTGCATAAATTATTTATCTCATGTCATGACACTCAAAGTTATGTTTTCTTTTTCTTCAAAACATTCTTACATGCCTTAAGGGAAGACTAGGTGATTGTTACTGAATTTATTGTGTTCTTGTACTGTTAAACACTTCAATTTTGTAGCTTGAAATTTTGAATGAACAAAAAAAGTTACCAAAAGACTTTTAAAGTCTTTTGTTGGTAACTTTTTTAACTAATAGTTAATGGCACAAGTTTAGTATAATAATTATTTTTACGAACAATAGCTACAACTTTTTTTAAAACATGTTTCGACATTTCTGTTGTCATCGTTAGTAGTAAAATTAAATTACAAGCTGAATCGTAAGTATATTTTATACAGGAAGTTATATTATATATAGTAAAAGGTTATAAATATGTGTTAGAAGTTATTAATTAGAGAATGTGTTAAAAAATATGTGAGGTAAAATGTAAATGTAAGGTAAATGTAAACATAATTACAGTAGCAATAACACACATCAGCTCATAAGAAAACAAAAACGAAGAAAAGAACATTAAAACACAAACATGAAATTATACTACCTAACTCGCATTATAAATACTAGAGGAGAATTTCTTGCAGCACTATTAATTCCGGGATTTATTCCCCTACAAATAATTTCTCTTTTTTAGAGCAAATTTTTTTCCAAATTACATACGTATAGGGGAAGTGAATTGTATCTGCACACCACAGAATGATGAAATACAGTACACATCCGTTAATTCGAATGCCGCTTAATTCGAACATTCTTTATTTCAAACAAATTAATTTAATTCGAACTCCGTTAATTCGAACATTTCATTAATTCGAACAGTTTTTTCGGTCCCTAGGCTAAAAAACCACTCGTTAATTCGAATGTTTGTGCACTATAAATCTAAAACTGTAGTGAAAATCATAGTCTTTCTTATGACTATGTGAAAATGAAGACATTTTTCTGATGGTGGTAAAAATTTCTTTCAACTTTTCAATAACTTATACATTCCCAGTAAAATCAAGTTTATACAAGGTATTAGGAGATTAACTACTTTGCAGCCATTGTCATCGCTTGCTTGAAGAAAAAGTGAGATTGTTTTTGCAAAACGGCCTGTCTTTCCTTTTGCGAAATGTACAACCACAACGTTGTTCCGTATTACTGCAGTGGCATATTTTTGTCAAATTCATTTTCTTATTTTACTCGACCCTCTAGAACTTCTCTATCCCAAAATCCATGGCTTTGCAGAGTGTGTAAAACGTTCCGTTCTGAAATTGTTTGATTCTGGAAACGTTCGATTTTTTAAGACATTCGATTTTGAAAATTTGAATGTTTTTTCCTTCATTCTTTTTGTCACTTCTTCTCGTTTGCTGTCCACGTGCAAGAAAGATGTTCTATCCAAATTCTTAGTTTTCTCAATTATCCAATAATTCGAACATTCGGTAATTCGAACAAATTTTTCGGTCCCTTGGGTGTTCGAATTAACGGATGTGTACTGTATATAGAAATAATGGACCCCGAAACAAGAAGACATAATATTTTACTTTTCAATCTATCTCTATTACATCATTATTAGTATTCAGAACCTTTTTTCTTGATGGTACAGGTAACATTGAGGGAGATTCTTAAAATTGTACAGATATAGCAACCTCGAACCCAGGGTCTCTTGCCTTTTCGATATACGGATAGCGGCAAAGAAGACCCTGGCGAACGCTACTGAATTAACAAATTCTATTGGCTGAAAATATTACAACGACCGCAGTATTTTCGAGCAAAAAGAAGAAATCATCCGAGTTACTGCTGAGGAAGATAAGAATTAGAGTCTGAAAATTTAATTATTCAAAATAACATTATTTTAGCTATCATTTCATTTCACAAAGCACTGGTATGGTAGCATAATGTATTTACAATGAGAAAGGGTAACAACAAAAAGTTCTTTAAATAATCAACAAGTGAACAAGATAAATTTTCATGCTCTTTTGACTGATAAAACAACGGAATAGTGATGAATTATGGCAGAATTTTTTAGAAGAATATAGTTTCTAAGAACTTTGTAGGCTCACACACATGTGCTAAAATTTAAGAGCATATTCAGAAATATGAGGATGAGCATCTTCAATCATTTCTGGGAGGAAAAAAAATTTTTTTTGACACGATTTTTGAATATTATCAACAATAAAACTACAGAAATCACAAATACATACAAATACATAGCTGAAACATTATTTGTTGATCGCAGATTGACCTATATTTCCATATTTAAATATCATAGAATCATGAAATTTATGTAGCTAATTTCCATTTACTCAGATTCCTTATTAGAATTTAGTGGCTTCAGTTGATGAATATAAATCACAACGTTTCTGAAGCAAAATTGTTCAATATGTGGGTCTAAACAAAGCATTGCAATCCAGAAATAGAATCAAAAACTAAAACAAGCATGTGCACATACATAGAATGAAAATGTAATCTAATTTTTACTTTACGGTATATATATGACAATTTGTAGAATTTTCATAACAAGGTATACATTGACTTAAGAATTCTATATCTTAAGCTGTATATCGTTTAGCAAAATACATAACAGGATAAAGGTAAACTTTACACTTAACAACAATATAGCGTTTCCTCAAAACTAAACCATCTGCCATTATGACATGGGATCTTGAATCCTGACTTAAAACTATATACGTCACGTGGTTATAAAAATTCTGCAAAGTGTCATGTATTAAGTACCTTCAGAGAGAGAAGAATGGGTTGACAAGAATGACTGGGACGATTTAAGGGAAGATAATTTAAAAAGCAATTTCCCTGAAATTTGAAATATCGGTATGCATACAGAATACCATCCTGTTTTCGATCATATAGTAACCTTGAAACTAACACAACAAATTTCACTCAACATATGTGACGTTCCAGGGGATTTTGATAACAAATGATAAAACATTTTTCAAAAAACGTTAAAAACGTTGTAAAAACAATAGAAAAAACGTTAGAAAACGTTTTGATAAAAACGATAAAACGTTTTTACCAAAACTTAAAAACGTTTCAAGAATTCGAAAGAGAAAACATTTAAACATTTCTTAAAACGTTTTATGTATTAACATTAAAAACGTTTAAACGTTTTATTGTTAAAAACGTTTTATTGTTTTAAACTTGAATTTTTTATTTTCAGGTAGCTCCACAGTAAAGTTAAGAAAGTTCAAAAAGAACCTAAAAAACGATATTTAATTCTCAATATTTTGAGCGGGTTGAGTAATTGAGAATGCTTTTTGTAAACAAAACTTAAAAATCATTTTCATCTTTTTTTTATGTAAAAACGTTTATATAAACGTTTTTTCGAAAACAAAAAAAAAACCTTTTTTACGAAAATGAAAAAACGTTTAAGAAAACGTTTACAACGTTGCACACATGACAAGAAAACGTTTTTTCGTTACTGAAAAAACGTTTTTCAACAATGTGTAAAACGTTTAAATGTTATAAAACGTTTTATCATTTGTTATCAAAATCCCCTGGAACGTCACATATGTTAAAATCTGGTTAGAATCCTGACAGGATCCTACACAAGGTCCTACAAGAACTCATAATAAAAATAATTCTTTTTCAGTATATATAATAAAGGTAGTGAACATAACACAACAAACATAATTTTTAAGTATACTAATAAGTATATGTTAACACTTGAGAAAGATTTCATAGGTTAATGAAGAGTGAACATTTTATAAGTTGTGTTTTTCTGCCTTCATTTGTGACAGACGTATACTCAATAATACTTAGGACACTGACAAGAAAAAGTTATATATAGAGCTTTTTGGAAATAGACATACATCTACTGACCAGTGAACTTAGCAAATTTTGATATAAATAACAATGTTGAATCATTTAATATATTTGAATAAGTTCTTCATCCCTACATTATTTAATGAGAATCTTCTCTCTCACCACTGCACTGTTGTTGTTTATGTATTATCTTCATAGTTCGTTTTTACTTTTTGTGTGCCTTTATAGGTTATTTATAGGTTATTTATATTTTCTTTTGTTGAAGATTGAACCTCAATACACTCAAGTTTTAATTTTCTGTTCATTTTTTTACTTTTGTCCACTCTATACATGTTTTCTCTGACTGTGTCTCTAAAATAAACACCACACAAAATCCACACAACACCACACGAATTTTGCAATCTCCCTTTTATCATTCAAGGTTTTCGATAAGGAATAAAATCTTTATCAAATCAGAAACACCCGCTTTCCAGAATGCTGTTGACGTCTTGGAAGTATGTAAACAACTTTAAAGTTTTGCAGAAATGAGCTCGAGTGAACTCGACGAATTATATTTGGTCTCTATATTGGATGTAATGTGACTATATAAAAAACTGAATGCACAAGACAAAACTTCTTCGGGCCACCTCTTATAAAAATTACACAGATTTTGTGTAATTTTCATGTCACGTGACCAGCGTTCGTCAGGGTCTTCTTTGCCGCTATCCGTATATCGAAAAGGCAAGAGACCCTGGGTTCGAGGTTGCAGATATAGGAATACTTTTGATATTCTCAATAATGGAAATGATGATGAGTAAAAGGATAAAAGGATAAATTTCATTTTTTCAAGTTTGTCTTTGAGTCGCTCAAGTCCCGCAAATTCTGAGATTTTTGGCAAATTCGCAAAAATAACTCCCGCAAATTCTTTTTTCTTAGGTTCAATTTGCAAAAATTTGTCATGTAATTAATTCTGCTGCAAACAATTTATATGAATAAGGTATAATTATTCATATAAATTGTTTTACTTGCCTTTTTAAATAAGGATAAATATTAACAATATTGATGTTTTCATTGTCAGTATGGAAAGAAGTATCCACAAGGGAAATTTCCATCCCTTGCGCGACAAATTGCTTTCCCATCTAGGAGGCGCTCTCATCAAGACAGGTTGCTTTATTCTGCCTTGTGGAATTTTATTTCAGGGTATGATTAACAGTATGGGATGTGCAGTGTTTATATTTGAAATTTATATCAATTTCCATGAACTGAATTTTACCTTATTCCAGATGAGAAATTTAAAGTTTTATTGACCAATATTGACTCACCCGCCACTACGAAATTGAGAGATTCAGTATATAACTATTTTCCCTTCAGGTAGAAAATGAGAGTTAAAATTATAATTCAAGTCTCAATAAGGTCTGAATTTTGTTAAATGGAATTAATTAGAACTTTTTATACTTTTATTTTTAGTAATCAGCAACTGCTTGGCATTAGATCTTTATGTAACCTTATCTGCGGACTACTTAATTGGTAGAAACGAAAGTTCACCTGCGTGATTAACCAAACACGTACGCCTGTAAGAACGTAAAGCTGTAAAGTCCAACTTGTAAAACTGGAATTTGAAGCTTAAATAAAACCGATTAAAGTATCAAAGTAGTTGTTGTAGTGTTGTTATGCCCATATGATTTCTGTTGGTGCGTATATTGTATTACTGTATGCAGTTTATATGCTGCCGAAAATCTCCCGACCAATAAGGAAAAGGTAACAAGAACCATACGGTGCGAAACGGTAGCAGCGTTATTACACTAAATTCCGGTATGAATAAACTACATCCGAAATAGAGCTTTAATTTTATTTTTAGCCTGAGTTACACTAGCCCCAGTTCATGTTACAAAATTATTTGTAAGTGTAAACGTAGCTTAATTGATAAACAGCAGTTGAAATTGAAACAAAATAAATATACTTCATGGGCAGTGACCATGGATACATATAATGTTTTATTCCCTTTATCACCCTAGTTACAACTCAAAAATTGCTGCTTTGACCTTTCTGAAGTAAATATGTTTTTGGTTTTGCTTCACAGTCTGTCGTTTTTCAACTTTGCTGAAAGCGCTGACCTTAAGGCCTTAGGGCCTCTTGTCTTATTTTGTGCTTTACTTCCTTTAGGTGGCATAACAAAAATCCATAGAACAAAATGCAACAAACCAGATGAACTAAATTTAAAAACTTATAATTGTACCGTATTTATTCATTACAGTATAATGAATGGTCAAGAACAATGTCCCAGTCTTAACTTTAAATTTCAATGTTGCTTTCTTTTCATCCGTCACTACAACACAGCCATTGTTACCAATTGAATTCGCCTTCTGTAAATAGTGATCAATATGTTTTTCTAGCAATTCTTTGAAATGGAATTTGAACACTCCAAAATGATTAAATTCTAAGATGTATTCTTTGGGGAGTCCCTGTGAATCCCTTATAACTCGGGCTACAAAACCAATGCTAATTCTATAATCCCGAACAGCTCGGAAAAATTCGTAATATATTGATGGACAGATATATTCCGTAACTTCAATCACCCAAGGATTTCGGTACTTTTGATGGAAAGAAATTTTGCGATGAACTGATTCTAAAATTCTCTGGAAATGGAACTGCAAAATGTTGGAAATCTGCACATTCTTTCTTCTTAAGGATACAGTATACGTTCTGTACATCAAAAAAACTAAAAAAATTTTTTTTTCAGCAATCTACCTAAAAAAGTCTGAATTTTTCAGTGGTGAAGTTGATTTTATGATTTTTTTACAGAAAAGTTGTTTATTTCCAAATAAAAGTTTTTCTCATTCATTAATCGTGATTTTCTTCGATTGATCTTTTGCACATTTTTTGTAAACATGTGTTTTTTAATTTTTTGTTTAAATGAACATCATAATTTAAATGCACATCTGTTTAAAATATTGTTAATAATAGTATCACCCAAGGTGTTAATCTATGTCACGATCATGTTGAAGGTGTGATCTTTTGCAAAACTTTTAAAACGCTTTTTCGCAGTGTTCGTTTTTTAGCACGGTTCCTACTACATTTTGAGTCCCATTTACAAAACTAAAAAAGCTCTGCTAAGGAGACTGCCACCATGTTCAAGCATATAGATTTTTCTAAAAACGGTTTTTGTTTTTTTTCCGAAAAGTGAACCATTCCCAAGTTATTAGTAAATAAAGTTAAAGTTTGGACGGAAAAAATTCACTTTTCAGGAAAAATGAAATAACTTGAAAATGAGGCTTTTTCAAAGAATAAAAAAAAAACCGTTTTTACCCACATCTTTTGTGATTCTGACAAGAGTGGAATGAGCACTGGAAACTAAGTAGTTTTGTAAATGGAGTTGCTTTTGTGAAGACGGGGTGTAAAATTTCCAAGCCTTCTACATTTTTACTAGTACAAAATTTTCAAATAACATTAATATCATTCGATAGCTTATAAAAAATGCTTTTCAGTGATATATAATATAGCAAATATTTATTCATAGTTGGCAAAAAAATTGAATTTTAAAAAACTATGCTCAAAACGTATACTGTATCCTTAACACATCATATGTTTCCAGTGGAGCAAATGACATAACTAGCATGTATTCCTGTAAGTACTAAAAAATGTGAAGGTAAAAGTTCAAACAGTTTTTCAACCTTTTTGTTTTGTATATACATAATTTTTATAAGCAACTAAGGTCAGACGTTTGTATTAATGTTGCTTAAAAATTGACCATTTTTTTTGCAGTGATGTTGCTTAATTTGTTGCTAAGAATTATTCGAAAATACATATATGTGCTGTCTCAAAAACCTTTGTGTACATTTTAGTTATTGAAATAAATTTTAACAAGGTATAAAGTGTAAGATATTCAAATCGTTACACAGAGTGCACAACCTAAGTACTGCAACCTTGTCTAACAACCTAGTGAAGCAATTTTAAGAAAATTGCTGTAGCTATGCTAGTGCTGCATATACTTCAAAATTTCATTCTAATTTATCTATGATTCTTCTAGTACTGTTGCTTATTATATACCTTTTAGAGAAAATTTATTAATGTTGCTTTAAAACTTGTTGCTTATAAAAAAGGTGTATATATATATACATTTATCTACATTATTATATACATGAAAATATCTAGAAGAAGATATAGCTGAAACGTTGGTAGGTAGTACACGCAAAAATATAGGCTCTTAATATCATATCCAAGACAATACTGTAGCGCAATATAAATCTTACAGTTATAGCTATAAGTATTAACACAGATCTAACATTTCTAGATTTATGATAAAATTGGCTTGGAAAAGACAACATGTTCTCAAATTCACAATAGTTGTATTAAAAATGGTACCAATTTGTTGCAAAAAATACCAGAGTTTTAAGGTATAGAACACCTACTTGTGCGCATGAATGAGGAAACTAAAATTATAGATATGAAGAAGAATCATTAATCTTCCAAACAACATATAATACACCCCCAAAGAGAAACAATAAATTACTTTCTATAGCTCATAAAGGGATCATGGTGAACGAGCACTAAGAACTGAACGTACAAAAAAGGTCAATCGACGGGTTTGTAACCAATGCAAAATAAAAATGTTTTATATTTCCAGAAAGACGAAAGGCTGAACTTTGTACTTTTCTAACTCAAATTCGCGCCGAATAAACATAAAACGCATACCAGATATTCAAAAAACACAAAATTCAAAGACTGAACCTGATCTGGATTGAGCGAAAAAGTGACCGCTTTTACTATTACACGGGCCGAAATTTTCGGCGCATATTCATGCTTGGAAAGAGACAAATTTCGACCCGCCGTGACTAGCTTGCACCATGGAGGTAGAAAAAATAACAGGAGATTGAACTCTTTTGTTTCTATTCAAATCATCTGCGATTCGCTGAAGCGGGTGCTTTATTCAAATTTGTCTCTTTAAATTTACCCGCGTTTAAAATAACGTCTTCGTTCTTGAATTTAATTGGTTAGAGTAACAATTGAAAATATTTCATTACTTAATGTTATAAAGTCGTAATCGGGCCGTAGTTTTCAATTTAAAATGGATGCTCACGTGCTTCACAAAAATCTATTCCACACAATATCTTGGTAACATCTTCTACATTGTCATTACAGAACGACTCAGTCAAATTATTATTTCACTTGTAATATTTTTTCCATAATATAATGTAGTGTCCAGTTATTGTTCAAATCTACATTAATAACAACGTCATTCTTGAAATGTTCTTTGTTGAATCTTATAAACATTCTTTCAAGTTTGTTATCATTGAGTGACTGGAACTTTTATTGACCCCTGATTCAGCATCAACTCGTCTAATTTTTTTGCAGAAAGGACTGGTGTCTCAGCACAAGATGAAGATAAAGTACACAACCTGCAATCTTTATAATTATAATTCCAGGGGCTTCTAAACTTACTGAATTCTCTGTAGGTTTTTTACATATGTCCAACTTTCGTCTACAATTACCACACATAAACTTTGGGTAAATTTTATCATCTTCTCTTTTCACATTAATACCATATATACGTTCAATAATTTCGGAATATTCCATCACAGACTTAGGATTTTTATACCCTGTCTTTAATACGACTTTTCCACCACAAGTTCTACACAAAGTCGACAGCATTTCTTTATGTATATCTTCTTCCATCATGAAAGAATTATGTAGTTTTAACTGTTTATAAAGTAGCTAAATATTATTAAAAATCAAACTAAGTTTGTAGGCAACTGATCGTGACGGTCAACGTGAATGAATAACATGATGGCTGCCAACCCGCGTTTTTTGATTATACGAAAACATTGAAAATAGTGTTGATTGAAGTCGGTATATCTTACGATCCCCTAAAGGTTTTACTTTCATTTAAAAGCAAAAAACTTCATTAACACTTCTTCAGTTTAACTTTAGCGCGGCACAATTGAGGCGCTAGTTCTTCATAGCAAATTTTAATCTTTTTGTAGCCTTGTGTTGTCGTCAATTAAATAGTAAAAGTCGTTTTAAATAATATCGGCTCGACAATATTCGGTGAAATTTGTTGCTAGGATAATTTATCGACATTTATAAGGAAAGTAGTCGAAAAATTTAATATTTAAATTGTAAACAAGCGGCCCGTTAAAAAGTTACGTAATCTGTTTCTTAAAAAATCCAGTGAAATGCGCATCGCGGATTATCTTCAAAAGCATGCCGAAACAATAAGAAATTTCAATAGAATTGAAAAGGCTTTAGAAAAGAGTTCGATCTCCTGTTATTTTTTCTACCTCCAAGCTTGCACGTACTGAAAATCATTATTACTGTTTTTCTTGTTCATGTATCTCTGAACATCACAGCTCTGGATAATCGAGAATAACGAAACTAATATGTAAAAGCTAGATATTTTCGAAATCCTAATAAGGTGTCCTGAAATCTGAAATCGGCAATTTCCATCGCCTATATATGCGAATTGGAAGCCAAGAAAGATATTTAATCTTTAACAAGTATCAAAGGTCACTAAAATGGCTATGTTTACAACTCTTCAATGTTCTGGAAACAGTTGCTTAAAGCGTGGTGCTGAGAATACTTCTATATACATTTTTTATCCTTTCCTGAATTTATTGAGATAAGAAGCCAAATTGAATGAAGGATTCATGCGCATACTCTTTAAATCTACCTATGAAATACGGTTCGGTTTAGGTTTTCGGACTCCGTCTTCAAAAAGAACTTTACTTCCCAATAAAACTAAGGCTCATCAGTTCCAACTTTCGCCCCAGACGACGTTTCGATACTTAATGTAATATCGTATCTGGGACTTCTAATTGCTCACTACTGATATCAAAAATAGAAAAAGAGCTATTGAACTTATCATTTTAAACACAATCGCAGGATTAATCGAATTTTTCAATATCAAGAAAGAGCTGGATTATCAAGTGTTTTAGCCTATGTGTACGAAAAATTAAGTGAGAACATTTTGTGATGTGTACAGCATTACCTAGAGAAAGTAATGAAAATCCCTTATTTCAGGGTCTCTTAATTCTATACAAGATAATGAACTATCAGAAGGAGGAAAAATGTCAGCCGTTTTCTTGTGAGATGATCTCCACAAGGTAGTGCATCTCTTTTTTTACTTTATTTGATACTTTGTTAATAATAAACAATTTGTAGTTGGCAGACCATTTCTCAATTGATCTGTTTCTGCTGACATCAGCATAGTATAACCCTCAGCTTTCCATGTAATAGTTCATTATCTTTGATTAACTTTCCTTCGAAGATGCTTTTGAAACAGTTTACCTTATGTGATTTGAAAATCGCCGTTGCGAATTTTTTTTCCGTACACCGTAGGCAGTATCACTAAGCGTTGGCAGTATCATATTTAACAGTGGGCAGTATCCGATCGAGTTCGGCTAATATTTAACAAAGATGGTAGTACAGTTATGAAGCGAAAAAAGTTCGTGTCTTTTCTCGCTTTGTTGTTTTTAATGTTTTTGTGCGCTCTTGTCAAAGCTAAATGCAATGAATGCAACTTGATTTATACTTCTTATATCTCTTTTCTATGTATCTCTGTATGTAACTTTCTGCCAATCATTATCATGTTTTATATAATTAGCTTGTATTTACTGCTTTCCACAAGTTTGGATATTTATCATTTGTGTTTTCATCTTTTTTTGTGTTGTGATGGATATAACTGTCTGTTTAAGCGTTATTGTTATTTATGAAAATCTTTTTTTTTTAGGTTAGATTAATTATAGAATAATAAAAGAACAATAAATATATCATCGTTTTATTTCGTTAATGTTGGGTGGTGTTTTTGTAGATTGGTTATATCGAATCTTTGGACCACAATGCAGAAATAATAAATAGTAAATCGCGACAGGTTTGGTGCATTAGCTTGTCCCACGTCCTCATAAACACAAATACTGATTGTGTGCATCAGGGACTCTGTACTTGTGTGTGTGGTCTACCAACCAGCATTAATAAAGAAGCTAAATAATATACCAGTTAGTAATACCCTCTGTTTATTGGTCTTGTCAGCAATTTAATTTTGCATACTATATAAAATGTTAAAGAATCTATCTAACTAGTTACAAATGTACTAATTATGATATTCTTTGTGATAGATTTATTCTTTTTATTTTATAGATTTTATGATAGCAATTCTATAGCTAAGCATGGCACTTGAAGGTTTTCGTAACCGCTTTATTAATGTTGAGAACACTGTTGAGTTGCATTCAACTGTGAAAGAGTTGTTGCCATTAAAAGACAGTGAATTTAAAGTGAGACATGTGAGAGGTTCCACAAAGTTCTTCACAGCATCCATAGATTGTAACTTTGTTTCAGAAGATGAATTCATAGATAATTATACACACAAAACTGATGAAACATTGCGCAGATTAACACCAAAATTTCCAGGAAAAAAAAGTGAATTTAAGAAACTTGTTTACTTTCGATGTCATCATAATACGAGATACCAACCTACTATGAACAGTAAAGATGTGCTAACTTCAAAACCAAGTAAAAGGTTTAAAAATACTGATTGTCCATTTAGTTTGGTGTTAAAATACAAAAAAGATAATAGTGATGGATATAACTGTTTATTAAGTATTGAATGGACTCACAACCACCCAGTAAAGTCTCTACAATCACTTTCTTTTAAAGATATACACAAAGATACAGCTTCTGAAATAAGAGAGCTTTTCGAGAAAGGATATACTCCTGGTTTAGCTTACAGAGAATTTACAAGGAGAATTAAAAGTTTTGCAGCGAATGATTTAGAGTTCCATAAAGAAATATGTGGTCGTTCAGTATTTCCAAGAAGAACAGATTACAATTATTTATTTACTGAGTTTAACAGATTAAAGTATGGAACTCAAAATACTGATGCCATGTTTAAAAGATTGCAAGGTAAAGTATATTGTATATATTATCGTAGTTATAGTGAAGTTAAATATAATCTATCATGTTAATAAAAAGGTTTTGAATTGCTACATATTATTATATGTTATAATTTTCATTATTATGGCGCATTATAATCTTCCGAATGATTCCATGAAGACAAAAAAAGCAAGAGTTGTCAAAAAGTTGTTTTCAATAGCAGGTTATAATAACAGAAAGACCCTGATTGGAGTCCTTATTGTAACATTGTCTCATAAAAAACAAAATATGTACATATCACCTTTTTAGAATTAGCAGATCAGAAAACACAAGAAAGTTCAGAAAGTTTGATAAATTATCAGAAATTTGATGCTGATGAAGGTGATGCTTTCATTCTGATAATAATAACACCACTAATGAAACGAGTGCATGAAAAGGTAATTGTCGTTTAAGTTAAAATTAAAATAAAGTTGGCAAAATTGTTGATATAATATGATAGTGATATTACATAATGATCATGCATAATATGATAAAGATAATGCTAAACAATTTGGATTTACAATATTGAGGGAACTAAGGTGAGGTGAGGTGGGCATAGGACCCCTAATTTGCATGCACAAGTTTGATTAGGTACATTCATTCATTTATTTACCAAACTAGGTGAGGAGTGCTGGAGAGCTGGTATTTATAGATTCAAGTGGTGGTATGGAAGAGTATAATCTTAGAGTTTTTATGATAGTTACACATTCATATGTTGGAGCGCTGCCTCTTGGCATTATCATAACAAGTGATGAAACCACTGATACATTGACTAAAGCACTAGAATTATTTGCTGATTCACTACCAGGTATTGTACACAGTGGAAACCGCAACCAACATTTTTGAGGTTGGGTTTAAAGAATCGTACTTTTAGGGGAACGGGTTGCTGTGAAAGGTGGGTGAGTTTTTCCAAGGGGGAGGTACTTTATTATCAGCTCAACTCCTTTAGAGAAAATTATAGCATCAATATAGTCAAAATTGAATTTGTTGGTTATTTTTTTTAGATTATGCATTTTTTCATAAGGGCAAGAATGGTCCAAATGTCATTATGACAGACAATTGTGATGAACTAAAAGATGCTCTCCATGCAGTTTGGCCTAAAGCTTCGCTTTTACTTTGTATCTTTCACATAATGCAACAAGTTTGGAGATGGCTATTTGATAAAAAACATGGAATACAGCAAAATGATAGAACTGGTATATTTTCAGTCTCCTTTTCTTTACTTGTTCAAGTTAGAGCTTCTTATCTACAATTTTTATATATTTTTGTGGCAGTACGAACTTTTTGCTGTTATTTAGAACATTTTCATTTGCTTTAGTGATAATGTTGAAATTTAAGCGTGTAGTTTATGCAGAAGAAAAAGTTGAAACTGAAGAAGCATTCAGTGATCTAATCGAAAGTATCAATACTCAATATCCTAACTTGTGCCGTTACTTTGACGGATTATTTGAGATGAGAGAAAAATGGTGCATAAGTGATCGAAAACATCTTATTATTCGTGGCAATAATACCAACAATTACGTTGAATCTCAGTTTTTGGTTATAAAAGATAACATTCTTAACAGGATCAAAGAAGTATGTGGAGTTTTTGTTGAAAATATTTGACTATGATCAAATAAATTTTGAAGATTTGTATATCATTTATTTGATAAAGGTAAACGTTAATGGCTTATTGGAAAAGTTGACTGAAGAGCTCAATGATCATTATAAAGTTAAATTGTTGGGTGTTGCTAATGGTCGTTTTGATGGGATTTATAGTTCCAGGTTCATGGGTAAGTATGTAGTATTTTCTGTATGAGCTTAAACAAAATATGTAAGTGGATTTTATTTGTCAATACATACAGGTTTCAAACATGGAGTATTTTGAAATACCTGTAGTTCTACAAAACTTGATGATTATTTTTTTTTGTTAAGGGTCAGCATTTGCTTTCAAAAAATGCAGTAACACTTATGTTTTTTATTGTTGTAGGAAAATCAAAAACAAATGAAGAAGGTATAGGCTTTAAACTACCTTCTGATTCTGTTTTATCGGGATTAGTTGACAATATCACTGACAATGGGAACAAAATGTATACCGTACCCAGTTTTACTGGAGAAGTTTCCTATAATGTTGACATGGATTTGGGAATTTGTGAATGCTCTGTTGGCAAGGATGGTTCACCATGTAAACATCAATACTTGATATGGAAAAATGTCTTAAAGAGTACCAGTTTTCTTCCTTATTTATGTGGCGATGATAGAAAGTTATGCTCTTATATAGCTATAGGAGAAGTACTCCCTGACTCTTTATATGAAGGACTGCATGACTATGTCACACAAGATCAGGAATTACGAGCCAATAGGTATTTGCTTAATTTTCTGCGTTCTTCCTTTTGGTACTTTTCACATACAATAGTATGTCCAGAAACCTATTCACATCACCAGCACTTTCTCTTCATTATTCTCTTAGTGCGATATCAGAAAGAAACGGAAATGAAAATGGCGAATCACTTCCTACTGATAATGGTGTAGAAGAAATCGATAATCCAACAGGCATATACATTTTTTCCTTTATAAACAATTTCACATTACAATCGTCCCAAAATTGCCAAAATTAATGTAAGCATAGATATAGGTGATAATTGAGCTTCCAAGGACTTACTTCACAGGAAAATTGTTTTTCTATTTTTAGACATTCGAAGGTCAGTCGAGTTTGTAACGGCTGAAGAATGCAAGTTAGAATTTGCAAAAACAGCAGAAGTTATTGATAACCTAATTGGCAAAAACAAGGACAATCAATCTTTTCTGAAAGGCATTATGAAGTTCTGCGAAAGAGTGGCGAAACAACAGAGCCAAACATCAAAGATAACCTCGGCATTTCATTGTTTCGGTGGAAGTAATAACTCTCACAACAGCAAAAAAGTGACTCGCAGTTCTGTCGTGAAAAAAAAACTTGGAAAAAAAATTAAAGTTCAGCCTGAAGCAGTAAAGAGAAGAAAGATCGAAAATGGCAGTAAAACATCAGTAACCAAAGGGGTGAGAAAAAGGAAAAACCCATTCGAAAACCAACAAGCAAGTGTGAAACGATTACACTCATTTTCTCTTAATGTTAAGAACAATGAACCAGCCTCGAAAAAAGCTGGAAGGACAATGGCTTCAAAAACGCGCACTAGCAGCAAAGCCTGTGTTGTAACAAAAACAGAGTAGCACCTTACTCTATGCAGCACAGTGAAAAATACTTTTAAAAAGTAGTTTGTAAGGCTTGAATAACGAACGGGTAACCATCAGTATGGAGAAGAGACTATTCAGAGTTTTTTTCAGCTTGTTCGATAGAAAATACTCTTTTTCTGCGGTGATGAGAGCCCGTTATTAGCCTTTGTCTATAACGTTATATATATATATATAAAGGGAAGAAGATATATACATGGTTTACAGCTTGTAATAAAAGAATAAAGTGAACTATACTAATTATCTTCGTCCAAATGGATTTTTTGGTGTCGTTTCAGGTTTCCTTGTGTAGAAAAACCTTTCTTACAAGTGGCACAAGGAAATAATTTTTCTTCGTGGACAGACTCTATATGCCGCTTCAAAGCTTGCGCTGATGACATAGGTTTGTTGCACTGAGTACAAACCACATCTTTATTGTGTAGTTTCGTATGTTTCTTCAGTGCAATTTTTGTTTCAAATACTTTTGCGCAAACGCTGCACGGGCTACGAGTGCAGTTTTTCACATGAAATCGATGCTCATTTTCCCTTTTAAATTTTCTTTTGCACTTTTCACAGATCAATTCTTCATTCTGCCCGCAGTCCTCTTCTTCCCTTTTTCTCTGACCTTTTCTATTCCATTCCTAAACAGGATTTTACTTAGGTTAGGTTACACTTTGGTTGAAGGGTATACACAGGGCTAAATAAATTTGGACACTTCGGCATGTGGAGAGGGGGGAGGTACCTTGCGAGTAGCATCATCAAGAGCTTTCCACTTTTGACTTCCAATCTTACTCATTTCTGCCAGGTCTGGTGCTGAATAATCGCCATCAACCAAATTTCTCTAAACAAACATTTAAAATTTTTAAATAAGTCATATTTTAGCTACCTGGATTTACTCTTGCGAAAGAAAAATACATTCGTGCCAACGAACATCGGTCGGTCACTGATTTATTTGAATTCATGCGTACGTACTTCGTGGATGACCCCAAGTAAAGACATGTCAGCTCACGATAAGAGCAGGGAAGAAGTACAAATGAGCATTTTCTCAGTGTTTTTCTCACTTCAATTAGAAAAGAGAGGAAAATTAAACGCAGTTGAAGTAAACCTACCACAGTTTCCCGATAAAATAAATGAAAGCCGTTTATTTTACTCGACTTGTTGTCTTTTGATGGACGTTCTAAATAAAATCAAATTTGAATTATAAAATCATATCGCACTTTCAAACACATGATGATTCGAATTAATATTTCCAAGCAATGATCACCTTCGTTTTTATATCTACAAAACCTACAAAGTTACATAATGCTACAAATTTAGTAAATACCATATAATTATGAAAAGGAAGTATACAATATAAAACAGTAAATGTCTTACCAACTGTAAAATCTGTTTCAGAAGACATTTTTTGTGTTATTTTTTAAATTCCAAAACCTAAATTGAAAATAAAAAGTAGAAAATAAATGACCGCAGAAAATACACGAAACAGAACTCAGTATTAAGTTATCCAGATAAAAACTATAAATAAGAAGTTCCATATATTTATTTACCTTGCTTTTCTTCTTTCTCGATGTGCCTTTTATTTGTTTATCAACTTTACGCGTTATCTTGTTTTGCAGCTTTTATTCCTTTGTGTCACTCTTTTTAGTGTTCTTTATTATTTTCATAAGTGAAAATATATTTGCTGCATGGTACAATCAATGCGCCAAGTGATGTTCCGAAAAACCGGTTGACGAAAATGAAAGAATATTTTCATTGATACTGCTTACGGTTAAATGGATACTGCCAACGCTTAGTGATACTGCCTACGGTGTACGGAAAAAAAATTCGCATCGCCGTTAAGCCACATGGCAAGACGCAGAAATTACACGACAGCCAGGCGGCAACAGAATAATCTGAAACATGATTTTTTTGCGACTGAGAGTACTGGATACCACTAACTGGCTGCATATTTATTACAGATGTGCCAGCCTATATGCAACGAATTGTAACTTGATGTTTATTGATAACTGTGGCAAGGTGTGATTGGTATGACTGAAAAGCATCCTTACCTGCGGTTAATGGTACGGCGTCTTTGGATAGAGTTGACTTTTTTCCGAATCAAAATACGATGATGGAGTTTCTTGGAATTCTGAATCTGTATAAAGACGTCACCCTTTAAATAACTATGTGTAAATATAATTTGTATAACAATAAACTTTTATTTCTTACAGTGGACACTAATAGGCCTTTTCAGTAGCAATTTATATTTCCCAATTTTTTGTATTGATTATAAAAATTATTCAAGTAACATTAGTGAAACGTCGGACATGTAAACTAAGAATTACAAGTTTTGTTGTGATAAGTACATAGTTTTTCTTGAATACACCTCACCGGTTGATTTGGATGCTAGTTCTAGAATCCTCTCCTGATCGTCTTCTTCATTCGTTTCCTTATACGCCATCTAGAGATTTTAATGGAGCAGATTGTTGGATCTACAGTGTGTTTCTTAAAAAGCGCTGCCAAAATTGTGCATGCGAAGTCAAAAAGACGGATATATTACCTAAATGAGCCAGAATTAGGAGAAACATATGAAAGTCTTCATCAAGTGGCTTTCTAAGGGTTACGAAGTGTCCATATAGTAAAACCCAAATTGCGCATGCGCAATTACAGAATGGTAATATGAGCTAAATAAGCCATAATTAGGCATAAATCAACAAGCTCTTCATTATATAAATTTTCAAGTGCTATCAAGTAGCCATATAATAGAACCTAAGTTCGCACATGCGAAGAACTTCGTGCAAACCAAATGATTCATACTATAATAATCACACTAAATCATTCCGCTATTTGAAGTATAAGTAAAATGATTCTGAACTCTTAAAAGCCATTTGAAAATTAAAAGACAGCAATGTTGACATCGCAATGAATTGGTCCATCAAAAAAAGAGCAACCCCGTGCAGATGTGGAACAAGACGTTGTGATCTTTGCTTATAGGAAAAGCCTGTATCATCAGATCCAACTCAAAAGAACTTTTAAAATGAACGAATTAATCAGTATATGTCGCCTCAGAAAGAAATATGTCATTGGGAACATAAAATAGTATATTCCCACTTGGGTATTAACCCTTTTCTTCCCAAATTATTTTATATTTGTATAAAAAATGCCTCTTTGCTATTTTTCAAGCTTTCAGGGGTAGAAAAACATACTTCAAACAAAATTTTTTGATGTCACTATAAATTTGGGCAAATTTGGGTTTGATGCCATATGGAGTCATTGGTAAACAAGGCTCGAAATAAAAAAAAAATAGTTGAGTTAACTAATGTTCAATCTCCCTGTTATAAACATACAATTAGTTTAAAATAAATTTCTAATAAAAAAAATCTGTCAATAGTGTTATTTGTAGTGAAAGGTTTTGAAGCAGTTTCTTGAACTGGTCAGGCATAATGGTATTTTACACTTCTCACAAGTCATACGACTGTACGATTGACAAGCACGACATCGTTTTTTGTCCTCTGCTGGTATGGGCCAATGTCCAAGTTGATCGAAACGAACATCGTTGCAAGGTATTGCTATGGCCGGCTTTTTCCCACCACGTTTTATTGGTTCAAAATTTTGTCGCTTAGGTCTTCCACGACTTTTTGTTTGATTGTTTAACGATTTATTGGCCAACATAAGTCCTTCAGCAATTTCCTTTGCACGACATTTTGTACGATAAGTCATTTGCAGTTTCAAAATTGTAGAAATACAGTGTGTTTTCAAACAAAATATCCTAAATCTTTGAATATGTGAATTTTTATTTGTTGTTTTAATTACCTTTATTTTTGTACAGTGTGTATCAAAATAGTTTATCCAAGATTTTCGAACGCATTCTTTGTTGCTAAATCGTTAATAAAAATTTGCGATTCTTATGTCAGTAAAAAGCTTTTTTTGAGATATATCCAAATATATAATTTTTATTCTGAAAATGTTTTTTCCAGGTAAGTTATAATGGAAAAAAGTTTTTATTACCCTCATTAATTCCTTAAAGACCAATTAACTTGGAGTGTTAATGACAAAATTGCTCTTTGCTTTTACTTGACAGCCTTTTCATTTAATAGTGATCATTTCGGAAACTAAATTTTCTTAAGAATTTATGATAATCTGTTGTAAAGTTTTGTTAATGAATCTTTTTGTATCAGACAGAGATTTTTTTTTTGTGAAATAGAGTTAATTGATCTTTAATTTTCTGGATTTTTAAGATTTTGGGATTTGTGAAAACGTTTTTCCTCTATAAAATACCTGGAAAAAATATTTTCTGAATAAAAGCTATATTTTTAAATAGATCACAAACGAAGCTTTTTTCTGATATAAGAATTGCAAAATACTAATAACTATTTAACAAAATGAATGCGTTCGAAAATCTTGGATAAACGTTTTTGATACACACTGTATCACTCAATAGGAAATTTTTTAAATTTTTTAAAAATTAAATGGTGAAAATTATTAAGAAAGAAGATTCGCACTATTAACTTTAGAAAAGTCCATTAATGATGCAGCCTAATTACATCGCTGTTATTGTTTTACAGCGCTAAATCCATACAAATGTTTCACCAATTGTATCTTTGCACTGAGATCCCATATTGAAATAAGCCATTTTGCGAACATTTAAACGATTAAACTTGTTTTGCTTGAAAATTATTTCTCAACTTACTGTCACTGTTTGATAAATCATTTCCTTTCATTCACCTGTTAATGGACTTTTATAAAGTGAATAGGGCGAGTCTTTGACAAAAATTGATTTCCTTCTTCCCTGATTTTTTTCACATTTCTAAATTTTGATTTTTGAAAGATTCGCAAAATTTCTTATTGAGCGATATAATAATCAAGTTTATTACAACAAAAAATAACAAGTTATTGTCATTCAAAATTTGATGATAGTTTTCTTGGAGACACACTGCAGCTACATGAAACTTTCAATCACTTTTGTTGATTTTTTTGTTTAAATCGTAATTATATGTATATACTAATTTCAAAATTCTTCCAACCATACGATACTCTTTTTTTCTTGTTAAGTTTTAGTTTCTTTGTTATATTTGAGGCACGTGTCCTCACGATCTTAAGAAAATAAAATTGACCCAAAATTTATTAGATTTTTAAACATTATACAGTGTGATTCACAAAAAGCGTAGATTACTTTTTATATGTAAAACATTTTTCAAAAATTTTTACACTACCAGACGCGACATTTTATAAGCTTTCCAATGTTATAAGAATTGCAAATTGAAGACATGTCTGCGGGTTGAAAAAGCAAGTTTCTTCAGTTCAACAGCTCTAATAGCCAGTAAGCTTTAATGTAGACAGCTGTAGCTGGCTACATGCATACAAATAGCAAACAAAATGTCATACGATATCACCTACTCCCCTTATCAATTATTTTTCTTCAAAATAACGTTATCATAACATATTGTGTATACTTGTTTTCTTAAGTTGCTCGTGGGTTATCAACGAACCCTGCTCTCTGTGTCACAACATCCACACATTTTGATTGCTAATTCTTGCTAAACCCTTCGTCCCCTCGAGGCAGACAAAATATGGGAATTCCTTGAGTATATTAAACAGTCATAAATGGAGAGACTGGAAGATAAGAGGAAGTGAAAAATAATTCAAAAGCTCTAAAGCTTCCAGCCTGATTTAAAGATTTCATGCACCATAATTAAAAAGCATGAGTTTTTCGTGGAACTTAACTTAATTTTCAAACGGACGGCTTAAATCGGCCCTATTTCCAGACTAATTCTTTTTCTTGTGACTATGATTTTACTCAAGTGAAAGTCAAAAAACATTGGTGTGATCTCTTGCGCCAAATACCTGTTCAAGACATTGAAAAGAGACTTTTATATACTAAATTTTATACTCACTCATGCAATTCAAAAACTAGCGGTTGAATACTTCAAGCTATCAATTAAAATCTCTTGCAATTGACTCAAATAATTCGAACTAACAAATTATTGCCCGTTTTGGTCTGAAGTTGAAGAAAATGTTCATAAAGAATTATCTGCAACGGAATGTTCCACTTGAAGCAATGATGGAAAAGCCTGATGTGATAAAATGTACTCCATACAGTGCCAGTATTTAAATATTGAAAGTTCACAAGGCACGAAGGGGACTGACGAGGAATGGTTTGCAGTGTCTCCATCTCCACCCATGACGAGGCGTTCCGCGATCAGTGTTACATAAAAAAAGGCAAAGAAAATCCATTTTGATGAAAAAACGAGTAAGCATGTGCATAATGTCTAACTGGTGAGGACGGATCGGATTAGATTCAATTCCCTTCGTGTAGTATAGATCCACGAAGGTTGTTTTTACTCATCGTTATTTGAAGTTAAATTGAAGTTTTTGGAAATTAGGGAGATTCGTAAAATCGACGAGCCTGTTACACGAAAAAAAAACAATTACTTGTGAGAATTATTTAAAACAGTTCAATTAAAAAGTTACTTCAGAGATTTAAAGCCTTTTCTTGTATCAAAAGAAACACTATTACTTTGTACGCTTATTTCAAGTGTTAATGTGATTTTCAAATGACTTTGTAGGGAAAAATTCACGATCAATTCTACTAAGTTGTATAAAATTCCATACAAATCTATAGAAAGCGAAACATGGTTTTTCCGAATCCCGCTAATAAATCTGACATTTCCTACTAACTTAAAATTTCCATCCAACAAATCTGAAATTTCCCACCAAGCAAAAGCGTCAATCAAATTTCAATCAACCATTATGATTAACTGGGTTTAGCATTGCTATTTGTGAAATTTGTTTGTTTATTTTTTAAACACAACTTTGGGAAACTAATCCCAAGTTTCCTTCAAAGCCTTGTTATTAATAATACCAATCGGCGTTTTAGTTAATCATACAGTTGAATACGAAAATTATAATTGAAGCGGCAATTGTACCCATGTTGTAGAGATCGAAAATTGATCAAAAAATGTATGAAGAACTAAAAAGAACTTGGCCGTAAACTTAAAAGAAATATGTTACTCTCTAAAGTAAAAGTGTGACACACAACGACATTTACATATATAGGACAGCTAAACCGGAAAAAATTTTTTATCATTTTTGTTCAATGATAGTTGAACCGCAGAGAACAGATTAGTAAAATTAATTTCCCCCCTGGAGACATAAAAGAATCAAATATCAAAAGAATGAAAAATTGAAACATCGAAACAGTTAATATTCCCTCCAAAACCATGTTTTTTTATTCCTAGATGATGAAAGGAAGAAAACATAGCACAAAACTATATACCAAGATACCAAGCCAGTAATTATGATTGGTATTAATACATATGCACATAATATCACATGTAACAAAGATTTTACGGATTTAATTAATATTGGAGGTGAACCAAATAAAAGCATTTTAAAATAATTTTTCTCCAGGGGAAATGTGGAACAACCGAAACATCGAAGTGATAAAGAAACTGAATCATCGAAACACGTAAATATTGTACTTAGTATTGACCGAAAAACATATTTTTCAAAAGTAACTTTTATGCAAAACAAATCAAACAAACTTCATGCAAAACTATACACCCAAACATCCAACATCTCCCTATTATAATGAGTGTGAATGCATATATGTATTCAGCATCATGCGTGAAATATATCCACGGGTTTACTAACACTGGAGCTGATCTGAATAAAAATTATGTTTTACCCAGCACACGTGAAACATAACCAAACATCACAACACTTAAAATGACTTACTACTGATTCATATTTTACATACGCGGAAACTGGAAAGCAACTTCTACGTAAAACAAATCATAGAAATCACCTAACATCCCACTATTATAATGCATACAAATGCATATGTACCCTGGAGACGTGTAACAAAAAGCAACATCACAACCTTTAAATTGCTCCACTACAGACGAACATCATGTTTTTGCATGCAGAAGATTTAACGCATAAACAAATGGCAATATAACAAAGAAGTATATACTGTATACGCAGAATAAAAGAAGTATCGTTAGCGTTACACAAAGCAATACATAACACAGAACTATACACCTAGCCGCACAAAAGCAAACATTGAATAACCTAACAAAATGTGAATTGAAAATAAATCGATATCTTCCAACTATTTATTTACAAAAATATTTATTTACAAAATCTGCTAATCTCTAAATTAAATGTGCACGCGAATTAGTATAAAGAATAATAGATGAAGTCCGCATCTTTAGGTCCTTCTCGTAATGTATTTTATTGTAGAAAATGGAAAATTAGAGGAAGAGAAAATCGAAAAAATAAAGTTTCCAAAAGGTCAATAATTACTTATCGATCAATTGAGATTTTTAACAATATGATTAATTTCCGAAAAGAAAAAAAAAATTTGTGTAAAAACTTTTTTATCGCTTTGAAAACATTTTACATAAGCCATTACTTTAATTGAGTCTCAGATGTGACGTAACGGCATAAAAGATTTGGAACCTTTAAAGAATAAAAATACAACTGTTAACTTTTATCTTTGTTGATCGTTAAAAAATTCATGACTTTTTCCAAACTTATTTTTCGTATTTCTCTTCTTCTGCTTTTTCACTTCTTATTATGAGAAAGATCAAAAGATACGGATACCATCAAAATAAAGTTTATAAAAATCAATTGGATATTTCTTTCAAAAACTGTGATACAGTAGAATCTCTATAAAGCAGACACTATGTAAAGCAGAGACCTCTTTAAGACGGACAGTTTATCAGGGAACGGATGGATTTACAGTCAAACTCTTATGAAAAAGTCTCTATAAAGCGGACACTTTTTTCAGGTCCCAAATGAACTTTCTGCCTACAAAAAATCTCTCTAAAGCGGACACAGATAAAAAACAATTTTTCAAGTAAAACAATTTATATTTTCTAGGAATATTTACTTTTACAATGTTTTATTCTCTCGTGATACTTTGAATAACTTTTTTCACAGCATTTTCGGTCTAATGAATTGGTTTGAGAGGTCCAAGGAATCTGAAATTTACAGGAATCTTGAGTCCGTAGACAGGGCCATGATTCACACGTTTTCTAACCACAGTGTATTTTATCGTTCAGTTGGCAAGCGGTAGAAAATGCTTGAAAGTTATACAGCTTCGAAACAATAAGTAAACACCAGTAACATGATATCTCAGCTGATTTCATTAACTGGAATATCGGTGTTATTGACTTTTACTTTTTGGTTTCAAGTATAGTAACCAGGGGCGTAGCCAGAGGTCAGTCAAAATTTGTGGAGGAGAGTTAAGTCATTTATGGTAGAAAAGGAAAGCGTGCAAGTAACCTAATCGCCACTTAAGACTGAAAAGAAATGTCATAAAGTTGAACTCCTCCAGGTTTTTTTGACTGACCCTAACTACGCCTCTGGTAACACTTGACTTTAGAATAAAAACGTTGTTCATTGCATTAAACGTGTTCTTTCTTTTGGCTATATGAAACCTGTTAACTTTACAAACCTTTAGACTTTCATAAATCTTTAGAAATTCATTCTCGATTTATTTTTGCCAAATATTAATTTTCATATGAAATCTCCATAAAGCGGATATCTCCATAAAGCGGACACGTGCGGACCAGTGGTGTCAGCTTTATAGACTTGCTTTATACGCAAGTTTTTGAAAACGCACTGAATCTAATGAAATTATAGTACATACGAGTTGAGCTAGGTTTGTTTTTGCATTCATCAATTTCACTTCATTATTTTATGCTCACATCAGAAACCCGCATTTACTTTAACTTATTATTGTTTCATTCCGTTGCCAGCGGAAGTTACACTGACGCCACTATAAAGTAACTATTTCGATATAAGCAAAATAAATAATGCATAAACCAGGTGGCATTGATACATATTTCATGTAGATATTTTATCGGATTTCTTGTTTAACATCATGTATAAGCACCAAGGAAAATACGAAGAGACAATGTCTCAAAAAGTTTGTAGCTGATCATTCACATTTTATGCCTCAAAATTATCGAGCAAAATGTAAACTGAGTGTCACCGTTTGCAATTCAAATTGACAAAATTCAGAAGTTCAAAATTTGATAGATTTCTCAAAAACAAAACAAAAACTTACTTTTATAGTTTAGTATCGTTTTCGAAAAAAATAAAGTCGATCGATCTTCGCTCCAACATAAACTGTTGTATTGTTTATTTAGAGATTTTTGAAGGAAGTGTAAAATGTTATGTAATGCATAGTGACAATTGCCATATGACAATAGTAAAACCTATGTTATCGCAAAGCAGGATATGAAACATTATAATGAAGCTTGGTAACAAATCACATTTTAAAGCAACCATTTTTATGTCTTATGGTAAAGCTTTTCCCAATCAAAATTAATCAAAATGTTTCTTCTATCGATGATGAAAGGTAACAATTCTCAATTGCACACATTGTAAAAATGCCCTATAACGTAAGGTTGATATAGTTTTATCAAAAGTTAATCATGGTAATCATCTATAAACGTAAACTTTTATGGCCTCGTCTACATTGCCTTGAAAGTTTTTCTTTTTCTGAACCTTTGATTTGTTAACCCATTAACGACCTTTCAAACTCGATCATTCAAATTGTCGTTAAAATAAACTCGGGAAATATTTTCTATGTGAATTCATGATCTCGTTTGGACAACATACAATTCATCAAAGCATCAAGGGAAAAGCCTTGGTTCAAGCAAAAGCTTACGTAATGCCTTTTTCTATCAAGTGTTATTTATAAGACGTTACTGCCAAAAATTTAATGAACTCGAATTGTCAATTAACAACTTTATAAAATGTTCTCACGTGGTCAATTACGTTTATCATACATTTCTCCATAAGGCAAAATTCATGTTAAAACGGGCATTTCCTTCTTTGACTTCTCCTCACTTGACTTGTTTAGCCGCAGGTCAGTAATGAACTTTGGCCCATCCAAGAGCAGAGCCAGGTTTTCAGTGAAGTGGTGAGCCATTTTTTTTAGTCAGTGCAGTTGGGAAGCGGAAGATTTTTGCTATTGCACATTTGTAACGAACCACATAGAAGAGATACCGAAATGAATAAAAAAAAGTCATCATCTGGCTAATAAAGATATACGAGTACGATCTCCTTTTGTTTTATACCTCCACGCTATAAAGTACAAAGTCTCTAAAATCAAACTTTGAATGTGAATAACTATTTATTTGTTGTTGTATTAAACTTGATTTTTATATTACTCGATAAGAAATTTTCTACATTTTCCAAAAACTAAAGTTTCAGAAGCAGGAACAAATCAGGGAAAAAGAAAAAGCAATTTTTATTAATATGAGCAGCGCGCATTTCCTCACAAGGTTAACGTCAATCACACTCGTCATCATTTATTACTTAACGACCGTTAAGGGGGCGAGTATTGAAATAGGCCGATAATTTTTAAAGGCAAATGAAACTTTTTAATTAAAATTGAAAATGATGCACCTATCATTTGCCCCACTAAATTGTGTATGGAATGTTATACCACTATGAGAAATATTGAAAAGGCTTCAGTGCTGACCAAACCAGAGATCAGGAAGATCATGGATGTATAGAGAGAGATACGTCCATGAACAGACCCATATTTTAGAGCTCGAGAAACTATTCAAAAAATGTATGGGATTGTATCGTTACGTTCAACCGTTTCAGAGATATTGTCGATCAAAAATATTGGTGACTTCATAGCTAAATCACTAAAAATTATTTTAGCCCAAAGCTTTTGTCACCCTAGCGCTTGTATCGTCGACCCCAAAAAACGTCAGTTCTCCCCATCGTTTACTGAAGTTTTTCCCCATAAATGCCGCGTCCGATTGGGGATACATTTTTTTAAGCAAATACAATCAGATATCTCTACATATAATAGCAATACAATTTACATATTTACATATAAAATTATAACAATTTTATTTTCATATTTATTTCTCCATCATCGACTTTTCTGTGATAATTTTCAAGTCGGTATCAGATAACGAATCTACCACTTGAAGCCTTTTTCGTATCCCTCTTGTTCCCTTGATTCAAATGAGCTAGGTTCTTTGCAGATTAAAACTGAATTTTGTTGTTAACCAACTTTTGGTGACACTCGACTATTCCCACTTTTTTTCAGCAAGCATTTCTGGGAGTCTGTTATAGAACGACTGACATTCCCTTGACATTCCTCCGAAACATGTGAATACCAGCGGTGCAAAAGATCCTTGATCGACATGATATATTCGGTTCACATATCGACGCTATTTTTGTTGTTCGTAACTTCGATGAGCCGCTTTCAAGGTTTGGTTCAGGTTGACATTGGCCATTGGGTTGAAAACATTTACGTCAAAATATGCCATTTGTCCTCTTATCCACAGTCCTTGCGCTGCAACATCTAATCTAGCTACGGCCGTTGTTATTGTTGACTTTGGCAGTTCTTTTCCAGTAAGTTTTTGTATGTTCTTCTGGCTTGATTCTTACGTTTCTGCATACTTCCGATAAAATTTCTGCGGTAAAATCCCTTACTTTGTTGTGTCACAAAGTAACGAAGCCTCCTTTTGGACACGATAGTTCGTGTTCTACAGTGAAAGAAGCTCCGCATACACAATGTGTACTTAGCCTTTTTAACTGGATACCAAATCGAATATATACTGCGTCCCAAAACGATTATTTGTCTAAAAGAAACTTTGCTGTTTTAATGGCAATACTGTCAACCATCTTGATGCTCCGTTTTCCAGGTCTGCTTCTAGGGCTCGTAAATGTGTTGGATCACTTGCTAAAGTTTCTCTTATATACTGTAAATTTTCATTACTTTTTCTGGCTTTGTTGTTTTTCAGATCGTTTTTTACTTTCTGTTGATCATTTTCAACTGATTTATCGTATAAATCATCTTGATTTATAACTTTAGATACCATCAATTTCGTTACTTCTCTTGAATTTTCATACCCGATCTGGCATCTTTCCGTGGGATCATAAATTCCCAGTTCACCAAACTTAACTGGGAGCGAAAACAGGAGACATTCTATATCGCTACATTCATAGCCGTTTAGAAGACTTTTAGTGAATTGATGTCTAATGGAATCTTCTAAAGGTTTCAATAACGCTTTCATATTTTGGACAGTGCACATCATATAGGTACACTTGTGTTGAAAGCCTTTAACGTAGGCGCTGTATGCAGCGTGGGGATAAGCAGCAGCAATTTCTTTTATCCAGCCTTCAACTTTATTTTTGATGTAGATACATTCATATTCGTCTCTACCGATAATTGCAGCAAGTTGTCTGTTTCCTTTCATTGTTACTTTCACCCCAGTTCCAATAAATACTTTCGTCGCATTCTCAAAATGCGGTTCCTTAACAATCAACCAGCTTTTACTTGGTTTTGGGAGATATATTAGGACCATGTCAGGGGCGGATCTAGGATTTTTTAAGGGTTAGGCAAATATTTTTTGCCAAACACACATAAGGGCGCAATCGATGAAATTTACGCCAGTTTACGCCCAATCTAATACATGCTTTTTCGAAGTGTAAAAAATATTAACTCGAATTCATTCGTCCTAACGTAAGAAGTGTTACAATGCAAGCCTGTATTGTTGCACTAATGGAATAAGGGAAATAAACAAAAGAAAACTAATTGAGTATGAATGGAGTGTATTGAACTACGTTAAGTAGGCCAAAATAATATTTTCTGCCAGATTGGAGGTAAAGTAAATAACCAATAAATTACTTCATCTGTGATCTTCTTCATTTTCTTGATTGGTTGTACATGAACAGGAAGAATCCAGCAAATGAAAACATACTTGTAATGAATCAAATAAATAAATTTTCAATCACCTATACCATGATAGATTGGAGCACTCAGATAAATACATGATATTTTATCTATGTACTGGTCAAGATGGTCAGATAGAAAGAAAAAAAAAGAAATTATGTTAAGAAATAGAGTAAAAGGACCAAAATCAAAGTTAGAGACAAGCTCCTTGATCATTATCCAGCAGCAAAATAAAAACAGATTTCTGCACTATGCGTTCATCAAATCAAATAGTATACCCTACCCTAAAAATTATTCATGGTTAAATAATTAATGTCAACCACAATATAGTAAAAGATGGTGTTTCCAGAAATCCCTGAGACAAGTCCAAGAACCTATATATATAAAACTACACAACAACAGATAAATTATGTACTGCTTCCTCTTTAATAAGAGCTACAGCATTTTTTCCAGAATTTAATGTAGCATAGGAAACAAGAAGTCAAACTAAAACATTATGTAATTACCTTTTTCAAAAGAAGACATAACGTAGGTAAGTAAGTTATACTAACAAGAGGCTTTTTGATCTCTATCGTATTGGTTCATACCATTTTGGACACAGGATCCTTTTAAAGTTCTTAAATTCAAAACCAGACAGTCATCTCGAACCAAGAAAAATTATGCTGAACTGTACAAATAAGTTACCAGGTAGAGATACTAAAACCATGCAGCTGCCTACACAAAACAACTCAAAAAAATAACAATGACTTTGTGTATTATAAACTCAGTCATTCAAACGTAATTTCATAACATTTACAGATGCATTTTTGGTTAACAGGAGCAGATACCAAAAATATTGATATACATCATTAATCAATAAAAAATAGGCTTCGGTTCAGTTGAGACAAACAAACTTATATATACATAGCTGAGCTAATAATTAACTGTCGTCATACTTATGGTCAACAAATTATGGTGCTAATAATCCATGCTAATCGTAATCATTTATATTACATAAAGTAATAAAACACTTGCTTTAAAGCAGCCACAATGTTTTCATTTCGCAAACGGAAAAGAAGAGACCCAACTCGAAAAACAATGCTTTTCCTAGATTTTCAAGTCAGTTTTCAACAGATGTATTAAGTGAATTCAAAATTTCCTAATTAATACTTCATTATTGCTATCAAAAGCTGCAACGATGTTTTCTAGCAAATATCCATGTTGAACTAACCGGCTGTAATTCGAAGGTCCCACGGTCGTTTTGTGCAGATTTGGTGACCATTCATTCAATAAAGTGTGTAAACCCATGGTTGTACCTTAGGCAAATTTTCTTCTGCTTCATTCATTTAAAGTGTGTAAACCGATGGCTCCTTAGGCAAATTTTCTTCCAGTTCATTCATTAAAGTGTGAAAACCCGGGGCTTCTTAGGCTTCTTAAATTTTCTTCGCCTAAGGTGAGCGTTAGGCACTAGTCTGTGTTGTCAATGTGACTATGAGAAGTCATTTTCCCAGCAGAATCAATACCTATAAACTCAAGCTGTAAAAAACATTAATTTGTAACATCATGGTTTAGGTTCAGGACGTTTCATATTCAGTTCTTCCATACTTTCTTGGTTGAGGGGAAGGATACCGCTACATTGCTTTCACGTTAAAAGACGTATAGCTCCGTTAACATTTCCCTTAAGCAATAAATTTGTAAATGACCTTCCCAGGTCTTGTGGCTTTTGTCAACTTTCGTCATGCGGCTTTGAATCATTAGACATTCAGCGACAAGCTGTGAAATCTGTTTGTTCTTCCAGGTGTCAAACCTTCTTTCCAAGGCGCTCTTGTTTTCCTGAGCGGAACCTTTTGGTGATGTTTTTTGCAATAATAGGCTTGGAAGAATCATGAGAATTTTCAAACTTTTCTTTCTCATAGGTGAGTTGTTCCAAAGCTTAATTGCTGCAGTCATTTCATTTAAAAATCGTTTACCCAAACTATCTTTAGGCAACTGAAAAAGGTTACGTCTCCATACTGGCATTTTTTCGTAAGCATCAATCACCTCTTTTTAGAATCTCTCCAGTACTTGACATTAAAATAGTTGTTTCTTTTTCTTTCTGCTATTACTTTTTCTTTACAGGCTCGTCGATGATTTTTAAGACCAGATACATTCTTAAATATAGGTTGACAGTTCAAGCATAATAATGTTGATACGTTTGCGTTACTTCCGTTGTTCAATTGACTTTGCATTTTGTTTACGTAGCTTCAGTAGCAAATAGTAGTAGAAACTTTTTTCGTTAGTTTTAGGGTTCAATCGAGGCTCGATTTACTTCTACCTCTCAAGTTCCCCAGATCTAGGTATATCTTGATTAACAGCTAAAACGATTCGAATAAGTTCAGTTCCAATACGACGTAAAACAGCAGGTAAACAGACGTAATGACTGAATAAGTCAGTCTTGTGTCTTTAAAACACCTTTTTGATGAAGTAATTTCGTGAAGTTTTCACTTTCGATCTCTTGTTTACTCTCTGCAAAATATGCCTCTCTGGGGATGGAATGCAATGATTTTCCCGTGATCACAAAAAAGTTGACGTCATATACCACGTGCCTTTATACTAATTAGCCGACAAAAAGAGTTCAAGAAAAATCGAATTAAGGAATTGACAATGGAAAGTGTTACCATCTTGCAGAGCAGTAAGATATCGAGATATCTTCGATAAAAGATTTTAATGACGTAACGTACCCGTCCCCCCGAAAATTAGACCCAAATTTTTCGTCTCCCTATTGCCTGTATCACGGACCCCAAAATACGTCAGTTATCCCTATTGGTTTCCGAGATAATTTTCCATAAACGTCGCGTTCTATTTGAGTCTCAATACAGTGGTTTCACACTGACGACGCACAAAATAAAATGAAATAATCACTCTCACAACTAAATCTGCCATTTTGCGTGACAGACAAACAAACAAACAAACAGACCAACAGAGAATTGGCTATTAATAGATAGGTTTAAAAAACCGTCTCCCTCTTCAACATCGTTTTACGCGGTCATAAGAAAAATTTGAAAGCAAATTTAGACAAAATATGCTTCTCTCTAAAGTAAAAACAGAATGCAAGATTGCGGAATTTTCGTCAGCTCATCACTATATCGGTGACTCAAGAGAAAATCAACTGTGCCTATAAGTTCAAAAGGGTTTCCCCAAAACCGTTGCGTTCGATTGGGAATCCAATGCAATTGTTACACAGAAAAATAATTAAAAAAAACCGACGTCACGCCACGTGCTATATAGTGGTCGTAAAATAAGCTCTCGCTGTTTTACGCGCAACTAAAAAGACGTTGCACGTAAAATTTAATGAAATATATCACTTTCGAAAATAAAAGTGAGATGCATACACGCCATTATATGTATATTAGCATCTTGCGTAAAAGTTATTCATGGATTTAATTTCGAAGAGGATTTGCGAAAATCGCGTGTCGAAAAAAGAAGGCCTAAAATTAAAACAGGAAATCGCGACTGGAAAGTGCACCCATGACGTAAAGCTAGAAAAACTGACCAAAAAATGTATGTGATCGTTTCGCTACGACCTACCGCTGCAGACATATCGTCGATCAAAGATTTCGAACACGACATAGCCGCAGTACCAAATAAAATTTAGGCCCAAAATGTTTCGTCACCCCATCACCCATATTGTGGATCCTGTAAAACGTCAGTTATTCCTATTGTTTCTCGGGTTTTTTCCTCTAGAATGTCGCGCGCAATTGGAGATGCAATGCATTAGTTTCCCCGTGATATGATAAAAAGAACTAACGTCACATGACATGCTGTTATACTAATCGTCAATGGTGTATGATCTAACGATGAAGATGATCACAATTAAAAAGATTTTGACCGTAAATTTGGAAAAAATCTATGATTCTCTAAAATAAAAGTGAGACGAAAGGTTGTAGACAAGTATCCTCTCTGTAAAAGCCCTTTAGCGTTATTCATCCCGAAAATCAGGTGTCAAATATCTCGCGATGCCGTGTGCAAACAACATGACAAAAAATTAAAACATAGAATCGCGACTCGAAAGTGTACCCATATTACAGAGCACGAAAAACTGAATAAGATAGTGCATGGGATTGTTTTGCTACAATCAATTGTTAAATGGATATCATCGATCAATAGTTTCAGTGACGTCATAGCCGCACTACTCAAGAATATTTAGGCCCAAAACTTTTGTCACCACGCCACCAGTATAGCGGACCAAAATATGTCAATTGGTTTTTCAGATATTTCCCCAAAAACGTTACGTCTGATTGGGGATGCAATGGAATGGTACCTCCGTGAACAGCGGAGTAACTCTTATTATGCGCATGCGTCGATTGCCGGTAATTTTTAGAGAAAATCATAATGGTGTGTGATATCCGAAGTCTGAAGATCAAATTTGTTTATTTTCAGTCTGTACCCTGATCTTACTACTCAGTGCCTAGTCTTTTACACGTGCATCGAAGTATTTCATTGAGATTTCATTTCGAGAAGCTGCTTGTAGTTCAGAATTTATGCGAAAGGGTAACACTTGACAATGAAGTGGTATACAGCTGGAGACTTCGAATTTTGGGGCCCTACATTTTCCCTGGAAAGGGACCTAAAATATACCATTGCATGTTTTGGTTTCGTTATCATTTTGACTAGGGACGCAGTCTTCGATTTGCGTTATGTTCTTCTGATAATAGCGTTAACGATTTGTTGAGAATATTTAATCCACGAAGCGAATTCTTTGATATTGCACAGTTCTAATAGAAATTTATTAGTTGAACAAGTTTTCTTGGCTCTAGTAACAAGTGATCGGATCCATTCTACTCTCCAATTACAAGGGGTAAATCATTTTATATAAACTAGCCGCCAAGGCGGCGTCGCTCGCCGCCCATGTCCACCTTCAGTATGCGTTGGGTTCACGAAAAATAAAATTAAGGATTTATCATTAATAAGTGTGCCCATGTTGCAGAGCTCGAAAAACTGATCAAAAAAATGTATGGGATCCTTTTCCTATGGTCAACCGTTAGAGAGATATCTTCGTTCAAACATTTTGATGACGTCACAGACCCGTCCCCCAAAAAATTTGGCCTAAATTTGAGTTCACCGAAAATAAAATTAAGGAATTTGCAATGATAAGTGTGCCCATGTTGTAGAGCTCGAAAAACTGATCAAACAAATGTATGGGATCGTTTTCCTACGATCAACCGTTTCGGAGATATCGTCGATCAAAATTTTGATGACGTCATAGACCCGTCCCCCAAAAAAATTAGACCCAAATTTTTCGTCACTCTATCGCCTGTATCGCGGACCCCAAAAAACGTCAGTTACCCCTATTGCTTACCGAGATAATTTTCCCTAAACGTCGCATTCGATTAGGGTCTCAATACAATGGTTTCACACTGACGTCGCACAAAATAAAATAAAATAATCACTCTCACAACTCAATCTACCATTTTGCGTGACTTACAAACAAACAAACAAACGCACAAACAAACAAACAAACAAACAGAGAATCGGCTATTAATATATAGACATATTGGCCGGTATGCGTATCCTTACGTGAAATTGTTATGCAATCGGGACAAATCTCCAAGTTTAAGAAAGGTGGATTAATGTTTCACAATTTGTCTGCAATTTTAAGTTAGCATTAAAACTATTTAATAATCATTATTAGCGTTACGTTTATTAGGAAGTAGGGTATCATCCACATAACGAACGTAAAATTTAATCTTGGCAGCAATAAGTTTTTCGACAATACTTTTCTCGCATGCAGTCATTATAATGATAGTGAGAACTAGGACCTTTGGTAATCCATGAGCACGTGCTACTTTGGGGTTTTTTGACGAATATCTTGATAGATTTCTGCTGTAATTTGCTTATACTTAAGCAGTTTGCGTAGAAATGACTGTAATGTAGTCAAACGTGTGTTTAGTAGGATCAATGTCCAACTTGTAGAACTTGGATGTATTCGAACACAACCAGTCCAGTGAGTTGCAATAATTAGAAATATCAATAACCGCAACTCCGTTTCCTTTGTCGGGTTTTAAAATAGCTGTTTCCTTACGAAGTTGTTTGATAAGTTTCAACTTTTTGCCATCTTTGAAAATTTGTCAGTTGTCCAGATCTATCAAGTTTAAAGCAAGTGCTCTCAAGCTATTTTTAGCTCTGTTCAAAGTATTGTAGTCATCTTTAAGAAGTTTATTTCATACCAGTTGATCCCAGACTGAGTCGATTGATGGCAATACATCGTTAAATAAATGTTACTTACTTGCTTACTTACTGCTTGAAGTAAACTTATGATTTCAAAACTTTGTTTTCAGTAACTTTGTGTGCTTTCCAGTTAACAAGATTCATCGAAGTGGTTCATACTTAAACTTTTTGAAAGTTCTTTATATTCTTTTAATGATTAGTGTGTGTGAGTACTGTCTACTTTTTTTTGTCTTGCATCAAAGTTTAAAAGTATTGCTGATGAATCTTTCCCTTTTACTTTCTTCCTTACATTTTTTTCGAAGAACTTAGGTTTCATCGATGCACTTAAGGGAGGTTGACACGTAAAGATTCTTGAAACATGTTTCTTTTTAAGCTGGTGTTGTAATAAAACTTGTTTTGCATATTTGTACTGGCGGGTTTCTTTTCAAAAAGTAGGCGTCACTACATATGACTAATAAATTAACATGAATAGTGAATAATTTGCTGCGATACCGTGGTGCCTTGTACTTCTGCTATCTTCCAACTACAGTTTCACACACATATCTCCGATGTCATGAATAATTAATGAGTGGAGACGATGAAACGTTTTGGCGCACAATTTAAATTTAAAGCCCTAAAATCAACTTAATAGATGTATACAAATTTTAGTTACATGTTTTTCTTGTGGAAGTTACGCTTCTTCCTTATTACTAATTGACAAAAATTTAAAAATTCAAAATTTACAGATTAAGTGCAAAAAAATTGTAAATAACGTGCTACCAAAATCTAACATTAAACAATTAAGGAAATTGTTTCCATGATTCGCATTGATACTTGATCAAGGTTTCGTAATGGTTTCATTTGGTTTTATTTAATAGTGTCAACCTCAACACAAGCAACACTCAAGCTAACATTCCAAAAATTACAGATGCTATGATTGCATATTTGGCCTGTCTTGAAGCTTTTAAAGCACCACGAAGATCATTGTTAAGTCGACGGGTTTTAGCCTATAAATACAAAAAATTAAGTGAGAATATTTTATGATGTGTACACCATTATCTATAGAACATAATGAAACTTCCTTCAATTCGAAGTCTCCTATTTTTGTTAAAGATAATGAACTATCGTAAGGATGTGTTCTAGTAGTTGTTTTGTGAGATAATGTCCATGAGATAGCCAATTACGCTTTTGCTTTGGTAGATGCCTTCTTATTAATAAACAACTATTTGTTGACAGATCATTTCTTAATAAAACTGTTTCTGCTGATGATGTCATGCTACAACCTTCAGCTCTCCATATCATAGTTCATTATCTTTGATTAATTTGCCTTTGAAAATGCTTTAGAAACTGTTTACCTGATTTGCCCTGTAGATGGCAAGTAATCCACATGGCCAGCAGCAGAAGATACACTACAGCAAGGCGCCATGGCGATAATCTGGAACATCAATTGTTTGAGACCAAGGATGATGGAAACCACTGCCTGGCTGCATATCTATTTCAGTTGTGCCAGCCTATGTTCAAAGAATTATATCGTGATGTTTACTGAAAACTGTAGTAAGGCGCGATTAGGTTGGTTGGAAAGCATCCTTACCTGTGGCTGACGTGTAAAAGCATTTGTAGAAGCCCATGTAGAAGCTTGATTAATCTGATCCGGCGCCTTTGGATACAGTTGAGTGTTTTCCGAATCAAAATACGATGGTGGAGCTTCTTGTAATTCTAAATCTGTATAAAGACATCAACTTTTAAGTAACTGTGTGTAAATATAATTTGTATAACAATAAACTTATATTTCTTACAGTTGAAACTGATAGGCCTTTTCAGTAGCAATTTATATTTCCCAAATTTTTGTATTGATTATAAAAATTATTCAAGTCACATAAGTGAAACTTCAAACCCGAAACCTAGGATTTAGAAGTTTTCTTGTGATATGTATATAGTTTCTCTTGAATACGCCTTACCAGTTGATTTGGATGGTAGTTCGTGAATCGTCTTCTGACCTTCTTCTTCATTCATTCGCTTCTTCTGTTCCGTCATCTAGAGATTTTAGTAGAGCAGATGATTGGATTCACAGTGTGTTTTTAAAAGGCGCTACCCAAAAAATTGTTCAGAGTAATGTTTGACATATTTCTGAAGATATACGAAAAGAAAGGGAAAGAGAAAGAGAAGTGCTTTCCAATTTTACACCGACAAATATAGTAACTCTAACAAGTGTGGTAAATTTTCTACGACAAGTATAGAAACGAAAAATTTAGTAATTCTGACAAATGTAGTAAACTTACGTCAAATGTAGTAAACGTCTTAAAGAGTGAAATGAGCAATAAATAGGCGAAGCACGTGAAGATCTTTACCAGACATTTTTCTAAGGGCTGTTGGCCATATAATAAAAGCCAAAATGCGCAGTTAAAAAATGAGCCATAATTAGGAAAATCACATGAAGGCCTTCACCAAAAAATTTTTCCAGTGCTATCAGGTAGCTGTGTATTAAGCCTGTAATACGCGCATGCACAGTAAGATACTGTTACTGGAAGCAAAATCAGTCATAATTAGGCAAAACACATGAAAGTCTTCATCAAGTGGCTTAGTAAGGGTTACGAAGTGTGTATGTAGTAAAACCCAAAACTGCGCATATGGTAATATGAGCTAAATAAGCCATAACTGGGCATAACTCATCAAGCTCTTCATTATATAGACAAAACAGAAATACATTACGATACTCCCGTATCAAATTACAAATCAATGCGCGTAAAAGCGTTACGAAATCTATGTGCATCGCGAAAAATAAAATATGCTTGTCAAGTAAACAGAACTAAATTGGTTGAGGTACTTGAAAAGAATGATAAGGATCCATCTTATACTCTCGATCCTGATACTAAACAAGCATGGATAAGATACAGTTCGAACTGGAATCGAAACAACAACGAGAAATATCTCAGCTACCAAAAACGCTATAATGACAAGAGGATTTCCAAAAAATAAATAAATTGACCACGCTTTTGTTACTTAATCGACGAGTAACAAAAAAAAGAACGCAAAGGTTACGAGTCTTTTTGGTTGGAGAAACTGGCTTAAAGAGAGTTATTCGTATATATCACAAACCATGACAACGAAAAATACAGTTGTTGAATTAAAAGCTCTCGCTAGAGAACGCGGCCTACATGGCTACTCAAAACTCCGAAAAGCTGAGTTGCTCGAATTATTATCACACTCACCAGCTCGTTTGTCTACAGAAAGACCGACGAGGAGCGACCAGCCTGTTCCACCACCAAGATCTACTAGGCGATTCAAACCAGTCCGACTTGTTACAATTATTCCTAACTAACAAGACATGGATTTGAGTGAGCAGCAAGAAATCGCAAAAAATAGACCTCAGGTAAAAAGCAAGTTGAATGAATGGAGAGAATGGTTAATAAATCATGTACCTAAAGCTATTCATGAGAAAGTGAGTAATGCTTTCAGAGAGATGAAGAAGATTCTTAATCTCTACAAGAAGGATGAAGAAGAAGATGAAAAATTGGTGAAACCAAAAGCCTTTGTCCCCATTGAAACGGCGTTTGATGGTTCTTATTAAAGGTTCAAGATTGGAAAAAAGGATGTTGATTCGTTTCTCAAAAAGGTTCGACCCATCCTAATTGATCTGATTAAGAGGGAACTCAAAAACAAAAAATCAATAAAAGTTCAAGCAACTGCGTCGAATAGGTGGAGAAAAGAAGATCTATCCAATCCTGAAGCATCAATCTACGTCGATAAGGCGTTCAATAGCAATATGGAAACAATTCACAATGAAAGCGATATATCTGATGTTATCGATATGATGTTCAATAAGATAAATGGACAGGTTGAAAACCCTGCGTTACCTCGATCCGGTTTTGTTATCGATAAGATTTTAAATATTGATGTGGACTTTCACAAGCTAAAATTAACGAGAGGCAGCTCTTACATGCCATTGCCCAACACTTTTAGCGGAAAACGGTCTGTGATCAACCCTAAAAACGAAGATGATGAAGAGTGTTTCAGATGGGCTGTTATCGCTGCACTTAATCATGAACAAATTAAAAATCATCCTGAACGAATCTCAATCCTCAAGAAACATGATAAGTATAATTGGGACGGTTTATCGTTTCCAATGGCGCTAAATAAAATAGATTTGTTTGTGAAGAGGAACCCTGATATCGCTGTGCATGTTTTGAGATGAACACTTTGAATATTGCAAGAATAACGATGCTGCTAAGATTCAACTCCCCTAAAGAGGGTAGCATCGTTAAATTTAACAAGGGTCAGTATTAGTTCAAAGCTCCTTTCATAATGTATGCTGATTTCGAAGCTTTGTCAAAAGAAGTGTGTGATCATCCACTGAAAATGTTGCTATACATATCCCCACAGGCTTCTGTTGCTATAGCAGATTTAGTCATGGTGAAGTTTCAGATCCCCTAATGCTTTACCGCGGTGAAGACTGTGTTTTGCGTTTTGTAAATCATATAGTTTCTGAGGCGAAACGATTGTACAACACCTTTCCTAAACGAGACATGCAAGATCTCACGGATGAAGAGCTACAAAGATACGACAATTCTGATAAGTGTCACATATGTATGAAATATTTTAAGAACGACGAGCCTAAAGTTCGAGATCATTGTCATTTTACCGGTAAGTTACATGGAGCTGCCCATCGAGAATGTAATCTCCGCTACAAAGTACCCAAATATATTCCGATCGTCTTTCACAATCTGAGCGGTTATGATGCGCATCTGTTTATCAAAGAGCTTGCAAAACAGTATGGAGAAGAAAAAATGACCGTCATCGCTGAAAATAAAGAGAAATATATCTCTTTCTCATTGGATGTTAAGGTTGGTGAATACACTGACAAAAATGGGGAGACTAAAGTCAAAAAGATAGAGTTGAGATTTATTGATTCAGTTCGTTTCATGGCCAGTAGCTTAGACAAACTAGTAAACAATCTATCTGATGATCAGTGCAAAAATCTTCGAAAACTCTTGAGAAGAGTAGGAGTTTATCCATACGAATACATTGATTCTTTCGATAAGTTCAATGAAACTAAGCTTCCATCAAAAGATGCTTTTTACAGCAAGTTGAACATGAGCTATATCAGTGATGCAGATTATGCGCATGCGCAGATGGTGTGGAAAGACATGAAAATCAATAATATGGGTGTGTATCATGATATCTACCTCAAGACAGACGTTCTATTGCTTGCTGATGTTTTCGCGACTTTTAGGGAAACATGCATAACAAACTATAATCTAGACCCTGCACATTTTTACACTGCTCCTGGGTTAGCTTGGCAAGCATGTTTGAAAAAGACTGAGGTTGAGCTAGATTTGTTGTCTGATATGGATATATTTCTGTTTATGGAGAAAGGTATTAGAGGAGGTCTCACCCAGGCTGTTCATAGACATCCTCAAGCTAACAACAAATATATGGGTGATCGATATAAGACGACCGAAGAGACCAGCTATCTCCAGTATCTTGATGCAAACAATCTGTATGGATGGGCTATGATTCAAAAATTACCAATGGGAAAGTTCAAGTGGGTTGATGATCCTAATAAATTCACGACTAAACTCATTTCTAGGTTGGCTGAGGAAAACGGAGAAAAGGGTTACATACTCGAGGTGGATGTGAGATATCCAAAAGAGCTACATGATGCGCATAACGATCTTCCATTCATGCCTGAGCGAGCGGTTATTAATGGGGTCGAAAAGCTAACTCCATGCCTTTCTGACAGAAAGAATTATGTTATTCACATCCGTGCGCTTGATCAAGCGTTGAAACATGGTCTTTTTCTTGATAAGGTTCATAGGGTGATAGAATTTGAGCAAAGCGCATGGTTGAAACCGTACATCGATTTTAACACCGATTTGCGCACAAAATCAAAAAACGACTTCGAAAAAGACTTCTTCAGGCTGATGAATAATTCGGTCTTTGGTAAAACTATGGAAAACCAACGTAAACACAAAGACATACGCTTGGCTACCAAGAAACAACAATATGAGAAACTCGTGATGAAGCCCAACTTCAAAGGCAGCATCTGTTTCTCAGAAGCACTGATGGGTGTTGAAATGCAGAAAATCAAAGTCGTGTTGAATAAGCCAATCTATCTAGGACCTGCAGTTCTCGACTTGTCTAAGATAGTTATGTATGAGTTCCACTACGACTATATGAGACTAAAATATAGCGACAATCTAAAGCTTTGCTACATGCACACAGATTCATTCGTTTATCATATCAAAACCGACGACTTCTACAAAGATATCGCTGGCGATGTAGCTTTGAGATTTGACACTTCAGGATATGACAAGAAAGATAACAGACCTTTACCCATAGGTTTGAATAAAAAGGTCATCGGTCTGATGAAAGATGAGTTAGGCGGTAAGATAATGACAGAGTTTGTCACTCTTAGAGCAAAGACTTTTGCGTATAAACAGTTACACGGAACAGAAGACAAAAAGTGCAAGGGAGTCAAAAAGTGCGTAGTAAAGAAAACAATGGGGTTTGACGATTATAAGAGATGCTTGTTAGATGGTGAGAACATTTACAGAGAGCAGATGACTTTCCAATCAATTAAGCATGATGTTCACACCATAAAAACAAACAAACTCGCTCTCAATGCGGGTGATGACAAACGAATCATTGCAAAAGATGGTATTACCACATACGCTAGAGGTCATTATAAGCACGCATAAGATAACAAAGAGGTAAGAGGCAAAGCAAAACTCGCGCCATATAAATTCACGTTACTTCGCGTGAGTTTTAAACGAGAAATAATATGGATTTTTGCAATTTTTAAGCCGAAAAGATAAATTGTCCCAACATCGGCATATTCCTATCTCTAACGTCAGAATTGGCTGTAAGTAAATAAATGATTTTAAGTGGGTTTTATTTTCAACCAACCCCGACGTTTTTTTGACGTCGATTAATAGTCGTTTTTGGTTGCGACCAACCTGACGTTTTCTTGACGTGGGTTAATGGTTGTTTTTGGTTGCGACGTTAGAACGACCATAAAACAACGTTGTATTGACGTCGTGTGTTAACTGGGACGTTGCATGGCTTCAGCTGTCTTGTTTATAGTCATCTCCATTATAGCTTGAAATCGGAAGTATTTTTTGTGTGTATAATTTTGCTTTAGTATGTATGGACTGCATATGTACAATAATAGATGGAAATACTTCTGATTTCTAGTTTGAATGTTGACTAGACTTTGCCATTTTGTTTTGTCACGATTATTATCCAAATGATATGATTGATTTGCATTTACATTTCTCCTTTAAGGGGTTCAAAATCCAATATCTTACCTTCACATGGTGTACCCTGTTAAATGAAATCTCTTGAATTTAAGTAAGATTTCATGAACTGTATTTATTAGAGATTGACAAATCAGTTAATTGAATGGTTAAAGGAATGACTTACTATATATTTATATATTTACCATAATGTAACATATGTTGATTTTGAATTGTTTATTTTCTGTCTTTTTAGAAACAACAACATTAACAGTAAAACAGCAACAGCATGAGCACCTATTGTTGAAGCAACAATTAGCAAATTAAATTAATTAATTCTGGGACTGGAACGTTTTTGAAAGTGAGCATGCTAGGAAGTTTTTCATACAACAGAAGGAACATGTTATCAGACATTTTATTGGATATAGAAGACTATTTTTATTACGTTGTACATAAAAGACGTTGACATTTTATATAATGCTGCATTTATTTTGCTATGTTAATATCGAATAAAGTTTTAAATTATTGCTTCTATCCTTATGGCTCTGTGGTTGCAGTGCTTAGTGAAAGGTAATTGTGGTGTTTGGGGGTCACCGTGACTAACTGCGACAGAACGCTCGTCCGTTAAAATACTCCCCCATTTTCGAAACGCATTTTCCCGGAAATCGGGTTGTTCCGAATATAAATCGGAATACCGAATGGAATTCCAAAAGTTGAGCTGTACCTACAAAATATTTCTGCGTCCGTCCCTGACATACTCTCACAAGATTAACGTCAATCACACTCGTCATCATTTAATACTTAACGACCGTTCAGGCGGAGAATATTGAAATAGGCCGATAATTTTTAAGGCTAAATGAAACGTTTTAATTAAAATTGAAAATGATGCACCTATCACTTATCCCACCAAATTGCGCATGGAATGTTATACCACTATGAGAAATATTGAAAATGCTTCAACTAGCAGTGTTAACCAAACAGGAAGATCATGGACGTATAAAGAGAGATACGTCCATGAGCAGACCCATATTGAAGAGCTCGAGAAACTATTCAAAAAAATGTATGGGATTGTATCGCTACGTTCAACCGTTTCAGAGAATTTTATTCTTTGATTTCGTTACTTTTCTTGAATTTTCATACCCGATCTGGCATCTTTCCGTGGGATCATGAATTCCCAGCCCACCAACCTTAACTGGGAGCGGAAACAGGAGACGTTCTATATCGCTACATTCATAGCCGTTTAAAAGACTTTTAATGAATTGATGTCTAATGGCATCTTCTAAAGGTTTCAATAACTCTTTTATATTTGGGACAGTGCGCAACATATAGGTATACTTTTGTTGAAAGCCCTTAACGTAGGCGCTGTATCCAGCGTGGAGATAAGCAGCAGCAATTTTTGATAGCGCTTTGGGTTTTTTTATCTAGCCTTCAACTTTATTTTTGATGTAGATACATTTATATTCATCTCTACCGATAATTGCACCAAGTTGTCTGTTTCCTTCCATTGTTACGTTTACTCCTGTTCATAGAAATACTTTCGTCGCTTCCTTGAAATGCGGTTCCTCAACAATCTACCAGCTTTTACTTGCTTTTGGGAGATAACCAATATTAGGACCATGTAGCATTATGCCATCCCACCACGAACGCAAGCCTGCAAGTTTCCCTATCCCTGTAAAGTCATCCGCATATGCAATTTTTTTGACAGAATTTTTATTTTTCGTGTTTCTCAGCATAAGTAAGGGAAAAAGGCCAGTAGCATACATTCCCATCGCTATATGATCCTTTTTGGTTTTGCCTTCCTGTGATTTAACTTCTTTGCCACCCGTTATAAACAAGCGAGCCGATTTATTGTAGCAGTTGTAAACATATGTCGAAACTTCTGGACATAAGATATTAATGTTATGGAGTGTCGTAGCTCTATTAATCGAGTTGAAAGCATTTGATGTATCGATCTGACGTTTTTTAGGATCCACAATATGGGTGATGGGGTGACACGACATTTGGGCCTAAATTTTATTTGGTACTGCGGCTATGACGTCGTCCAAATCTTTGCTCAACGATATCTCCGCAACGGTAGGTCGTAGCAAAACGATCACATACATTTTTCGGTCAGTTTTTCTAGCCCTACATCATGGATGCACTTTCCAGTCGCGATTTCCTGTTTTAATTTTTCGCCTTGTTTTTTCGACACGTGATTTCCGCACATCCCCTTCGAAATTAAATCCATAAATAACTTCTACGCAAGATGCTAGTATATATACAATGGCGTGTGTGCATCTCACTTTTATTTTAGAAAGTGATATATTTCATTAAATTTTACGGGCATCGTCTTCTTAGCTGCGCGTAAAACCGCGAGAGCGTGTTTTACGACCATTATATAGTAGCACGTGGCGTGACGTCAGTTTTTTTTATCATATCTCTGCGTAACAATTGCATTGGATTCCCAATCGAACGCAACGGTTTTGGGGAAATAAGCTTTTGAACTAATAGGCATAGCTGATGTTCTTTTGAGTCGCCGATATAGCGGTGGACTGACGAAAATTCCGCAATCTTGTATTCTGTTTTTACTTTAGAGAGTGGCATATTTTATTTAAATTTACTTTCAAGTTTTTCTTATGACCGCGTAAAACCACGTAGAAGAGGGAGACGCTTTTTTTACAATTAGTATAAAAGCACGTGGTATGACGTCATTTTTTTGTGATAACGGGGAAATCATTGCATTGCATCCCCAATTAAATATGGCGGACGCAGAAAGTAAACAAGAAATCGAAAGTGAAAACTTCACGAAATTACTTCATCAAAAAGGTGTTTTAAAGACACAGGACTGACTTATGGAGTATTAGTAGTACTTATTCACTCACTTCGTCCGTTTACCTGCTGTTTTACGTCGTATTGGAACTGAATTTATTCGAATCGTTTTAGCCGTTAATCAAGATATACCTAGTTCTGGGGAACTTGAGAGGTTCAATCAGGCCTCGATTGAACCCTAGAACTAGTGAAAAACGTTTCTACTACTATTTGCTACTGAAGCTACGTAAACAAAATGCAAAGTCAATTGAACAACGGAAGTAACGCAAACGTATCATCATTGTTATGCTTGAACTGTCAACGTATATTCAAGATGTATCTGGTCTTAAAAATCATCAACGAGCCTGTAAATAAAACGTAATAGCAGAAAAAAAACCAACTACTTTAATATCAAGTACTAGAAAGACGGACAGAAGTTTATTCAAAAAAGAAGTGGTTGACGCTTACGAAAAAATGACAGTATGGAGGCGTAATCTTTTTCTGTTCCCTAAAGGTAGTTTGGGTAAAAGGTTTCTAAATGAAAGATTTCAGGAATTAAGCTTTGGAACAATAACTCACCCATGAGAAATATAAGTTTGAAAATTCTCATGATTCTTTCAAGCCTATTATTGCAAAAAACATCACCAAAAAGCTCCGCTCAGGAAAACAAGAGGGCCTTAGAAAGAAGGCTTGACACCTGGAAGAACAGACAGATTTCGCAGCTCGAAAAGTGTACCGTATAGAACACGGATAACTGAACAAGAAAGTGCATGGGATTGTTTTGCTACAATCAATTGTTAAATGGATATCATCGATCAATAGTTTCAGTGACGTCATAGCCGCACTACTCAAGAATGTTTAGGCCCAAAACTTTCGTCAAAACGCCACCTGTATAGCGGAGCAAAACATACGTCAATTGGTTCCTCAGATATTTCCCCAAAAACGTTAAGTTTGATTGGGGATGCAATGGAATGGTACCCCCATGAACGGCGATTTACAGAGTAACTCTTATTATGCGCATGCGTCGATTAACGGTAATTTTAGAGATAATCATCATGGCGTGTGATATCCGAAGTCTGGTGATCAAATTTGTGTATTTTCAGTCTGTACCCTGATCTTACTACTCAGTGCTTAGTTTTTTACACGTGCATCAAAGTATTCCATAATGTTTCGAGAAGCTGCTTGTAGTTCAGAATTTACGCGAAAGAGTAACACTTGATGATGAAGTGGTATACAGCTTGCGACCTCAAATTCTGGGGCCCTATGTTTACCCTGGAAGGGGACCTGAAATATACCATTGCATATTTTGGTTTCGTTATTATTTTGACTTTGGGACGCAGTCGTCCATTAATTTTATGTTCTTTGATAATAGCGTCAATGATTTGTCGAGGATAATTGTTCCACGAAGCGAATTCTTTGATTTTGCGCAGTTCTAATGAAAATTTGTTACTTGAACAAATTTTCTTGGCTCTAGTAACAAGTCATCAGATCCATGCTACCCTCCATTTCCAAGGGGTAAATCAGTTTATATGAACATGTTGGCCGGTATGCGTATCCTTACGTGAAATTGTTATGCATTCGGGACAAATCTCCAAGTTTAAGAAGTGTGGGCTAATGTTTTATAATTTGTCTGCAATTTTAAGTTAGCATCAAAACTATTTAAGGCTTGTACAATATCATCAATATCATTACGTTTAATAAGAAGTAGGGTATCATCCACATAACAAACGTAAAATTTAATCTTTCTGTCAGCAATAAGTTTGTCAACAGTACTTTTCTCGCATGCAGTCATTAGCAAGAACTAGACCAAGCGATGCTCCTACACTGACTCCATCTTTCTGTACATAGATGGTGTCGTTATACGAAAAAGCGCTTTTCTGACAGGTACCCAAAATTAGTTTCTTTAATGCTTTTTGGAAAGCATGGTATCTATAAGGTTTTCATTGTAAACACGATTCAACACAATTTCAACTGTTCCATTCAAGGTACATTGGTAAACAAGTGATATAAATGTAAGTTCATCTTCATTCAAAACTTCTCAGGGTATGCTGTTGATTCTCACAACTGCATCGAATAAATTTTTTAATGCATAAGTAAGTAACGGGAGTTTTTTAGTCCTTGGGCATCCATCCGAAATGGTTGGTTCTTCCGCCCGCCGACTTGCAACTATTAGTTGACTTACCGCCAGAGATACGTATAGCATTGCTCTAACTTGCCCGAAGGCCAGTGTGCATATTCATTTTGGGTCAGTGGATTATGTAAATGCGTTAAATATTTACCAATATTGTAATATATGGAACCTGTTGTATCCATGGTAGGTCTGAAAGGTGAAATACGATCAAAGTTTTTGTGGGACTTTGGTAATCCATGAGCACGTGCTGCTTTGGGGGTTTTTGACGAATATCTTGATAGATTTCTTCTGCAATTTACTTATATTTAAGCAGTTTGCGTAGATATGACTGTAATGTAGTCAAACGTGTGTTAGTAGGATCATTGTCCAACTACTTGAACTTGGATGTGTTCGAAAACAACCTGTCTAGTGAGTTGCAATAATCAGAAATATTAATAACCACAACTCCATTTCCTTTGTCGGGTTTTAAGATAGCTGTTTCCTTACGAGGTTGTTTAATAAGTTTCAACTTTTTGCCATCTTTGAAAATTTATCAGTTGGTCAGATCTGTCAAGTTAAAAGCAAGTGCTCTCAAGCTATTTTTAGCTCTGTTCAAAGTATTGTAATCATCTTTAAAGAGTTTATTTCGTACCATATGATCCCAGACTGAGTCGATTGATGGCAATACCTCGTTAAATAAATGTTTTACTTACTTACTTTTGGATCAAATCGATTCAAATTATATTTGCAGGTAGAATAGTGTCAATGAAACTTCATCTTGAGAAAAACAGGGAAAGAAATAAAATAATGAAATACATCCATAGCAGTGAAGTGAACAATTCGAGCCGTAATATGCTAATTTTATATGCTGATTACAAGTTTCAAATGGTTCCGATTGTTATTGGTTGTCTTGGCTATGTGTCAAAAGATTTAAATAACTATCTCAATGAACTAGGAATGGAAAAGGTTGATAAGAAAGCTTGAGTCCCTTACAGTTAGTGCGCTGTGAAAATAGTAAAATCTTTTCTAGGATTTAAGGCTTAGTTTTTTTAGACGTGACCGATTTTGTTAGATGTGTCCTCTTTTTTTTACGACCTACTTTTCTGAACTCACAGAAAAACGGGTGGAGTTAGTAGTAGAACTAGAGAGTGTTCTCTTTGGTTTTGTTTTGCTCCTGTTTTAGCACTTTAATGTTTCAATTTTAGTTTTTTAGTTTTCCTTACTCTCTGGTTGAGGGTCGGATATCTTATTGTAAATAACACTATTTTAGATATTGAAATATATTAATGAAACTTACATAGTTAATGGGAAACTATCAAAGCATTCGTTACAAAAGTATTTTAGGATTTTACCACTGATTCTCTAAAAATAGACATTACTCCCGTTAAATAGAAATTAGACAATTTGAAGCATTGCTAGAAGTAAACTTATGATTTCAAAACTTTGTTTTTGGTAACTTCGTGTGCTTTCCAGTTAACAAGATTCATCGAAGTGGTCATACTTAAACTTTTTGAAAGTTCTTTATATTCTTTTAATGATTAGTGTGTGGGTGTACTGTCTACTTTTTTTTGTCTTGCATCAAAGTTTAAAAGTATTGCTGATGAATCTTTCCCTTTTACTTTCTTCCTTACATTTTTTTCGAAGAACTTAGGTTTCATCGCTATTCGCTCTTAAGGGAGGTTGACACGTAAAGATTCTTGAAACATGTTTCTTTTTAAGCTGGTGTTATAAAAAAACTTGTTTTGCATATTTGTACTGGCGGGTTTCTTTTCAAAAAGTAGGCGTCACTACATATGACTAATAAATTAACATGAATAGTGAATAATTTGCTGCGATACCGTGGTGCCTTGTACTTCTGCCATCTTCCAACTACAGTTTCATACACACATTTCTCCGATGTCATGAATAATTAATGAGTGGAGACGATGAAACGTTTTGGCGCACAATTTAAATTTAAAGCCCTAAAATCAACTTAATAGATGTATACAAATTTTAGTTACATGTTTTTCTTGTGGAAGTTACGCTTCTTCCTTATTACTAATTGACAAAAATTTAAAAATTCAAAATTTACAGATTAAGTGCAAAAAAATTGTAAATAACGTGCTACCAAAATCTAACATTAAACAATTAAGGAAATTGTTTCCATGATTCGCATTGATACTTGATCAAGGTTTCGTAATGGTTTCATTTGGTTTTATTTAATAGTGTCAACCTCAACACAAGCAACACCCAAGCTAACATTCCAAAAATTACAGATGCTATGATTGCATATTTGGCCTGTCTTGAAGCTTTTAAAGCACCACGAAGATCATTGTTAAGTCGACGGGTTTTAGCCTATAAATACAAAAAATTAAGTGAGAATATTTTATGATGTGTACACCATTATCTATAGAACATAATGAAACTTCCTTCAATTCGAAGTCTCTCTTATTTTTGTTAGAGATAATGAACTATCGTAAGGATGTGTTCCAGTAGTTGTTTTGTGAGATAATGTCCATGAGATAGCCAATCACGTTTTTGCTTTGGTAGATGCGTTCTTATTAATAAACAACTATTTGTTGACAGATCATTTCTTAATAAAACTGTTTCTGCTGATGATGTCATGCTACAACCTTCAGCTCTCCATATCATAGTTCATTATCTTTGATTAATTTGCCTTTGAAGATGCTTTAAAAACTGTTTACCTGATATGCCCTGTAGATCGCAAGTAATCCAAATGGCCAGCAGCAGAGGATACACGACAGCAAGGCGCCATGGCGATAATCTGGAACATCAATTGTTTGAGACCAAGGATGCTGGGAACCACTGACTGGCTGCATATCTATCACAGTTGTGCCAGCCTATGTTTAAAGACTTATATCATGATGTTTACTGAAAACTGTAGTAAGGCGCGATTAGGTTGGTTGGAAAGCATCCTTACCTGTGGCTGACGTGTAAAAGCATTTGTAGAAGCCCATGTAGAAGCTTGATTAATCTGATCCGGCGCTTTTGGATACAGTTGAGTGTTTTCCGAATCAAAATACGATGGTGGAGGTTCTTGTAATTCTAAATCTGTATAAAGACATCACCTTTTAAGTAACTGTGTGTAAATATAATTTGTACAACAGTAAACTTACATTTCTTATAGTTGACACTGATAGGCCTTTTCAGTAGCAATTTATATTTCCCAAATTTTTGTATTGATTATAAAAATTATTCAAGTCACATAAGTGAAACTTCAGACCCGAAACCTAGGATTTAAAAGTTTTCTTGTGATAAGTATATAGTTTTTCTTGAATACGCCTTACCAGTTGATTTGGATGGTAGTTCGTGAATCGTCTTCTGACTTTCTTCTTCATTCATTCGCTTCTTCTGTTCCGTCATCTAGAGATTTTAGTAGAGCAGATGATTGGATTCACAGTGTGTTTTTAAAAGGCCCTACACAAAAAATTGTTCCCAGTAATGTTTGAAATATTTCTGAAGATATACGAAAAAAAGGGAAAGAGAAAGAGAAGTGCTATCCAATTTTACACCGACAAATATAGTAACTCTAACAAGTGTGGTAAATTTTCTACGACAAGTATAGTAACGAAAAATTTTGTAATTCTGACAAATGTAGTAAACTTACGTCAAATGTAGTAGACGCCTTAAAGAGTGAAATGAGCCATAAATAGGCGAAGCACGTGAAGATCTTTACCAGACATTTTTCTAAGGGCTGTTGGCCATATAATAAAAGCCAAAATTGCGCGTGCGCAGTTAAAAAATGAGCCCTTATTAGGAAAATCACATTAAGGCCTTCACCAAATAATTTTTTCAGTGCTATCAGGTAAAAACCCAAAACTGCGCATGCGCAATAACAGAATGGTAATATGAGCTAAATAAGCCATAATTAGGCATTACTCATCAAGCTCTTCATTATATAGATTTTCAAGTGGTATCAAGTGGCCATATAATAGAACCTAAGTTCGCACATGCGTGTACTACTAAATGATTCATACTATAACAATCACACTAAATCATTCCGTCATTTGAAGTATAAGTAGAATGATTCTGAACTCTTGAAAGCCATTTGGAAATTAAAAGACAGCAATATCGACATCGCAATGAATTGATCGATCAAGAAAAGAGCACCCCCCGTACAGATGCGAAACAAGACGTTGTGAAAAGTCTGCATCATCAGATCCAACTCAAAAGAACTTTTAAAAGGAACGAATTAATAAGTATATGTCGCCTCAGAAACAGATATGTGTTTGGGAACATCAAATAGTATATTCCCACTTTGGTACTAAAAGACATTTTGTACGATCAATTATCTAAACATTTGAAGTCATTTGCAGTCTCAAAATTGTAGAAATACAGTGTGTTTTCAAACAAAATATCCTCAAACTTTGAACATGTGAATTTTTATTTGTTGTTGTAATTACCTTAATTTTTTACAGTGTGTATCAAAATAGTTTATCCAAGATTTTCGAACGCATTCTTTGTTGCTAAATCGTTAATAACATTTTGCGATTCTTATATCAGGAAATATATAATTTTTAAGTGATAATTTCGGAAACTAAATTTTCTGAACAGTTTACGATAATCTGTTATAAAGTTTAATAATAAATCTTTTTGTATCAGACAGAGATTTCTTTTGTGAAATAGAGTTAATTGATCTTTAAGAAGTTGGGGTTTGTAAAAGCGTTTTTCCTCTATAAAATACCTGGAAAAAATATTTTCTGAATAAAAACTACATTTTTGAATAGATCACAAACAAAGCTTTTTTCTGATATAAGAATTGCAAAATACTAATTCATAGTAGTTTCACGAGATAGGCGAATGTCAATTTCCGATTTTGTCTTCATCTTCATCATCCTCATCATCCTCCAACTTTTCGTGTTGACGTTACACGGTGGTATACAATTATTAGCTGACTTTGCTTTTTTCCCGTTTCAAAGCATGGTACTGTGAGTGGGAGACAGAATGTTTTTTCGTATCTCTTTCCCAATTTTATTATTATACTATGTTATTTAGGTAGTTCGTATGCTAAAATTACTTTAACGTTTTTGGATTTCTGCGAAAGCAAGAAATACATTAAAACCGGCTTTGTTCTTCTTCTTTTTCTTCTTTTTCTTACTGTCCAAACCTAGCGGTTTTTTGAAAATTCATGCATGCGGTTACACGAAACCAAAGCACCGTGCAGCGGGAAGAACTGTGGAGGAAGAAACCCTTTTAGATTTACACAAGTGGATTTTTAAGATGAAAAACAAAAATATGTAGAAGAAACTTATAATTATCTTGAACTGTGATCGTTCTTTTCTAACTAAAACAAATTTCTCAACGTTTTGTAAACAGAAGAGTCAAAAAGGTATATATTTGTTTGTTTTTAGTGGAAACATGTCTTGAGATTCTTTATAAGCCTGAAAACATCTTTGTTTGTTTCGTATATAGGCTGTTATGCTTTTTAAGCTCTGGATACTTAAGCTCAGCTCAGTTTCCTGTTAAGTTCCAACATCAAAAATATTTGTCTACTCTCTGCACCACTTACTTTTAATCTTTGATGTTTTAAATGTTTTTAATATTTTATATCAGTTTTTAAGTTATACACTCTCGATAATGTCCCTTATTATGAATGACTTTCCTAATCAGCGAATTAAAACATCTTCCAACTGTCTGTAAATTCAAACCACTGCACATGAAACACAATACAAAACTTTCCTTTCAGTTATATAATTTATGTGTGTGCTTGAGCATACGTATAAGTATAAGTATATGTACGTATAGGTATACTTTCAAAATCTTTGTTTACTTTTTGTGTTTTCAATATTGAGAAATCCATTCATAATTAAGAAGATTGTTGGTACATATAAAATGTTTAAAGAGTACAATTTACATACGAAATCACTGTGATATCTGAAAAGATCAATAACAGCTTAATATTTCGTTCCCCCAAAATAAAGGATGTTTATGTCATCACACAGTGTCAATTACACTTTCGCAATGCCCTGGGTGCCTATGAACTCAGAAATGCAATGCTGTGTTGTAAAAATCATTCAACCTTATTTTCAAATTTCTTATATAAAGAATTTCTATAAGCAGGCCATGTTTGTGAGTGTATGCCATATCATTAATCAAACTAAAACAAAAATGTCTGATTTCAGTTATATGTTGATTTTGGTCTATGTAGATGTATTTTGCATGACCAAAATCTGTGTGCTTTTTTGTGCTTATGATTTAGGAAGATTGACACCAAGTTATCAAATCCAAAATTCATATCTTTTAGAGTTTGAGTTATGTGCTCATTCATTGTGATATCTGCAAAGATCAATATATCCTTGATATTGTTTCGTACCAGCAAAATAAAGAATGTAATTTAGTTTATTGGCGGTCTATACATTATAAATTTTAGATAGTATCAATTATCCTTTGACAATGTCTTGGGGAGTATATGATTAGAAATGTGATGTTTTATTTTGGAAATCTCTTGCACATTTCAAGTCACATGGTCTTTTATTTTTCATTTTTCAGCAGATTTTGCAGAAAACCTTTTGCCTGTTAGGGCATCTTGTTTATATTACTTTTGCGTTGTTTTAGTGACGTGAACAGCAAGGATTTTGAAGCACAGCTTGAAATCTGAAATTTTGCCAACCATACATTTTATTTTTGTATATGTTTTATCTCTAAGTCTTTCATTCAATAAATTTTATTCAATGCACTGATTTTTGGCGGATCCTGCCATTTTAATTGGATTTCTGTGTATGCAAGAAAGCCATATTACAAATTCTTGTTCTTCGTGTTTTTATTCTTTAACTGTCTTCCACTAGTGTGATCATGATCAATAAAACCTTTTTTTTTCTTGTTTTTTTATGTAAACGTTGGTTATTTTTTGTTTTCAATTAAAGTTTGAAACTTAAATTTCTAATGGATTTTTCGCAGTAATTTTTTTTTTTTTGAAAAATTTTTTTTTCTTTTGGCTCCTACACAATTTCTTTAACAGATCTTATTTTGATTATAAAATACGTATCCATGTTTCAGTTCACATATTTCTTTTATTTGCAGCAAATACGTTCTGATGTTACTTGTTAAACCTTATTTACACTTTTTAAAAGGTATATTAGGATCAGTGTGACTTAGGCCTAGGAGATAACAGAAAGTAACGAAGTTTTGTGGAGACTTTCATCTGTTTAAGTTTAGATCTATTTAGTTTGCATATTCCAAAGTGGTTTTGAAACACCGCAATTATCGAGTTTGTCCTGAAATTCAATTGATGCCATCATGTCAACCTTTAAATGAAGGGAGTTATTTTACGCCTGTTTTGATACATTAAAAGTTGCAAGTGTTATGACTGGAGCCTCAATGCTCCTTATCTTGTGATCATAATGCGAGGCACTTCTAAAACGACTTTGAGTAAATGTTGAGCAAATCTCTGACGCTTCCTAAAAAACTGGCTTTGTCGAAATGTTTAAGCCATGTGTATGCCACTTACCAGGCCCACAATAAATCAAAACATTTGTTTTCGGACAAAAATTTGTTTTTATTTCCGCTGTATAGCTTGCAATGTATAGCTTGCTGTGTGTACATATTGGAATGCTTGAGCGCGGGGGCATTTTTAGCTAACTCTACATGCTAGTAGCTATTTATCAAAAAGAATACGTTCGAAAATCTTGGATAAACGTTTTTGATGCACACTGTATCACTCAATAGAAAATTTTTTAAATTTTTCAAAAAGTAAAGTTTTGGATGGTGGGAATTATTCAAAAAGAAGAAATATCAATTTTTATCAACGATTTGCACTATTAACTTTAGAAAAGTCCATTAACACCATACTAATGAGGCAGCCTAATTACATCGCTGTTATTGTTTTACAGCGCTAAATCCATACAAATGCTTCACCAATTTTATCTTTGCACTGAGATCCCACATTGATATAAGCCATTTCGTGAACATTTAAATGATTAAACTTGTTTTGCTTGGAAATTATTTCTTAACTTAGTGTCATTGTTTGAATAAATCAATTCCTTTCATTCACCTGTTAATGGACTTTTTGCCCCCGCAGCGAGCGTAAGCGAGCGAGGAGGCAAAGTAGTTTCACGAGATAGGCGAATGTCAGTTTCCGATTTTGTTCTTCATCATCATCATCATCATCCAACTTTCGTGTTGACGTTACACGGTGGTATAGAATTATTAGCTGACTTTGCTTTTTTTCCCGTTTCAAAGCATGGTACTGTAAGTGGAATGTTTTTTCGTATCTCTTTCCTAATTTATTATTTTTTATACTATGTTATTTAGGAAGTTCGTATGATAAAATTGCTAAGACATTTTTCATATTACTTTTGTGTTGTTTTAGTGCAGTGAACGACTAGGATTTTGAAGCACAGCTTGAAATCTGAAATTTTGCCAACAACATTTTATTTTTGTATATATGTTTTAGCTCTAAGTCTTTCATTCGATAAATTTTATTCAATGCACTGATTTTTGGCGGATCTTGCCTTAAAAAGATTTTAATTGGATATCTGTGTATGCAAGAAAGTCTACCAATTGTCGTTCTTCGTGTTTTCCTTCTTTTTTATGTCCTCCAAACTTTGTGTGATCATGATCAATAAAACCTTCTTATATTTTTTTCTTGTTTTTTATGTAAACTTTGGCTATTTCTTGTTTCGAATCAAAGTTTGAAACGCAGTTTTCTAATGGATTTTTCGCTTTAATTGTTTTTGAAAAAAGTTTTTTTTTTCTTTCTTTTGGTTCTTACAGAATTTCTTTAACAAATGTTTATCTTATTTTGATTATAAAATACGTATCAATGGTTTCAGTTCACACATTTCTTTTGTTTGTAGCCAATACTTTTTGATATTATTTTTTAAGCCTTAATTACACTTTTTGGAAGGTATAAATTAGCATCAGTGTGACATAGGACTAAAACATAACAAAAAGTAATAAAGTTTTTCTTTGTTTTTGTTTCTGTTGTATAGCTTGCAATGTATAGCTTGCTGTGTGTACAAATTGGAATGCTTGAGCGCGGGGGCATTTCTAGCTAAAGCTACATGCTAGTATAAAGTTAATAGTGCGAATCGTTGACAAAAATTGTTATTCCTTCTTACCTGATTTTTTCCACATTTCTAAACTTTGATTTTTGAAAGGTTTACAAAATTTCCTATCGAGCCATATAAAAATCAAGTTTATTACAACAAAAAATAACAAGTTATTGTCATTCAAAGTTTGATGATAGTTTTCATGGAGACACACTGTACATGAAACTTTCAGTCACAACTAAGTTTTGTTGATTTATTTTCTTTAAATGGTAATTATATGTATATACTAATTTCAAAATTCTTCGAACCATACGATACTTTTTTTTCTTGTTAAGTTTTAATTTCTTTGTATTATTTAAGGCACGTGTCCTCACAATCTTAAGAAAATAAAATTTACCCAAAATCCATTAGATTTTTAAACACTATACAGTGTGATTCACAAAAGCGGGACTCCGAGTTTCAGGGTAAATTACTTTTTATATGCAGAACATTTTTCAAAACTTTTTACACCATCAGACGCGATATTTTATAATCTTTCCAATGATATAAGAATTGCAAATTGAAGACATGTCTGCAGGTTGAAAAAAAGCAAGTTTCTTCAGTTCAACAGCTTTAATGGCCAGTAAGCTTTAATGTAAACAGCTGTAGCTGGCTACATGCATACAAATAGCAAACAAAATGTCATACGATAGCACATACTCCTCTTATCAATTTGCTTTTCTTCAAAATAAAGTTCGCATAACATATAATGTATACTTATTTTCTTAAGTTGCTCGTGGGTTATCAAAGAACCCTGTCTCTCTGTGTCACAACATCCAGCAATTTCGATTGCTAATTCTTGCTAAACCCTTCGTCCCCTCGAGGCAGACAAAATTCCTTGAGTTTATTAAACAGCCATAAATGGAGAGACTTGCCCCAGGAAGATTAGAGGAGGTGGAAAATAATTCAAAAGCTCTAAAGCTTCCAGCCTGATTTAAAGATTTATGCACCATAATTAAAAAACACGAGTTCTAGTTTTTCGTGAAACTTAGCCTATTTTCAAACAGACGGCTGGAATCGGCCTTGTTTTCCAGACTATTCTTTTTCTTGTGACTGTGATTTTACTCAAGTAAAAGTCCGAAAACATTGGTATCATCTTTTGCGCCAAATATCCGTCCAAGACATTTTATATACTAAATTTTATACTCACTTATGCAATTCGAAAACTAGCGGTTGAATACTTCAAGCTATCAATTAAAACCTCTTGTAATTGACTCAAATAATTCAAACTAACAAATTATTGCCCGTTTTGCTCTAAAGTTGGAGAAAAATCTGTCCGTCCGACATGAAAATTCAAAATGCGTATCAAAAGGGCCAATCAAATATTATAGTGTGGTACGGGTGATTCCAACCATAAGTTATAGTATTTTCATAAGCTCCAAATTGAAGCTTTATCTTCATATAAAAGTTATTTTAAGGTCAGCTGGCACAACCCTGGTGGAATCGGATTTTAGGCCCAATAGATTTTTCCTAAAATTGGTTTTCAGTCACCCCATAAGTTACATGAACCAAACTCGAGGAAAAGTTACTTTGCTATATCGGCAATATAAAATCACAAACACTTACTAAAATTTTTGGTGGTATCGTCCAGCTTACTTGACCCAAATTTGCCCAAATTTGCCTTTCATCCACCCCACGAGTTACATGGATAAAATGCTGCATGAAGTATGTTATAGCCTTCTACGTCACAAAAGCACAAAAAGGAAATTCCCCAGCTTACTCGCCCCAAACCCCTGACCCTTTTCTACCGATAGAAACGAAATTAGAATGTTCCTGGATTAAATCTTTGTTGCATTTCTTCATCAATTCGTACATTTAAATTCCTGTTTGAAAAAGTGCCTACATAGTAATACAGGTATTATTTTAAAATAAAAGAACTCAGTAAAAAAAAATTATCCTCAATGGAATAATAGACATTCAATTTGAAATTCTTTTTATTATTGTCGTGTCTTCCAAAAATCACAAACTTCTTTTTTGCTTTGAACCATCAAAATTATGCTGGGTGGCTTTGGAGATTTTATCATTATCTCATGGTGCTGAAAGAAAGTCATCCGACTGTTTTCAAAGACTTTGAGCAAAGGTACTTTGCTGTCAAAAGAACTGCAAAATCTTTCTCTGGTCTCCTATCAACGCATATGCTGCTAGTCAGAGAACAGAAATTCTATCTTTGACTAACTCCATATCCGCCAGACAGAGATGGGCAGAATCCAACTATCTTAGAACCATGCTGCTATCTAAATCATTCGAAGAACTTTGCATGACAATTTCTTAAAGCATTAGAGAAGATTTTATCGATGATTACTGAAACGATGGACCCTTTTGATAAAAGCGTTAACACAAACAGTCTTTTCAATATAACCACAGGAATTTCCTACCCAATGTGCAATTCATTGGAAAAAAGCTAAGAAAGATTTTGACGGGCAATGTCAAGAGAACAGTTCGAGATTCGAAAAACCGATTTCGAAACTGCAAATTCGCTCCTTTGCCACAGAAGGGAAAAAAGAAGTTTAAAGCTAAGGATGGAAAAGTTATTGCAGCTTCTATGACCAGACACTTGTTTGGTTGCATTTTGAATATTTCCTTGGAAAAGAAGGTTGACTTGGCTAAAATCCTGAAATTCCCGTTAACACCTGTTCCTTTTCTTCTAGTGATATCAATGGAGTCAGACATAAATCTAACAAAGCAACATTAATGAAATATTTAGAGGAGCGTATTGAACGAGATCAACCTGCGACTATTGATGTAACCATCATAGATGCCATGTTTTTCTTGCACTTGCAATGCAATCTTCCATCTAGGTTCGAAAATGTTGCAACCACATTGTTATCCAGAATCTTGCAGTTCCAAGGACATGAGATTCATTTCATAACAGACAAGTGGACTAATCCATCAATAAAAGATTGCGAACGTGATTTTAGATCATCAGAAATCGTACCTTATCATATTCATGGTGGCAAACAAAAGCGTCCTGGGAATTGGCTACAGTCTTTGCGAAACCCTGTTTTTAAAGAAGCTTTGATTAAGTTCTTGATAAAGCATTGGACAAATGATGATTATTCATCAATTATTGGTCAAAAACTTATTTATGTCAACGTTGGGGATCTATGCTACAAATTTACGGGTAATCAAGGCAGAATGATTCGAGAAGAAGTACCTGAGCTAGAATGTTCTCATGACGAAGCTGATACGAGGATGTTTTATCACATGTCAAACTAAAATCATCCTTAAAATGTTGTAATTCGAACGGCAGATACAGATTACATACATGATTGTCTTATCATTGGTCTTGGTTCTAAAACAGTTTCCACGAAGGAACAACGTTGTGGTTAGATGTTGGAACCCCAAGCTTCAAACACCAGACGATTATATTAATATCAATAATCTGCGTTCAAAGCTTGGAGATTCACTATGTCATGCATTTACATGCATATCGTGCATTTACACATCTACATTTTCTCGAAAGAGAAAGATCAGACCACTCAAAATTCTTGAAGGTCGAAAATATTTTCAAATTGCACTTACCTCATTGAGAAAAGACGAATCTTTAGAAGATCAAGTGGTTAAGAAATTGGAAGAATTTGTTTGTGTCATGTACGGAAAATCACATCAGTCAACGACGCAAGATTTGAGATATTCCATCAAAAGTACAAAACAAAAAAGAAGATCTCAAGTGTAAAAAATCTTGATGCTGGAATGCTTTCACCCTGCTCCAAAGTCTGGTTTTAAAAGATTCAAAGGACAAGATTGATAGCAAAAAGATGGATGTCTGCACCACTTAAACTCCAGCCAAAAGATGTCCCAGAGGAAATTGGCTGGACAATCATAAGCAACAAATACAACATCAATTGGTTTGATGGAGAGGATACTCCAGATGTAATCGATGTTGTTGAAGAGGATTGCGAAGGTAAATTCTTTAAATAATAAGAGTATAATGATGAATGACAAGACGAAAGACTGATTTCAATTATCTTCCCCTAACATCTGATAATAAAAATTCAAAGATCTGTTAATCTTTCATTTTTTTGTTAAAAACTTTCAGATTTGGTTGAGATTAATGACGAAGAAGAAGCACTTGAAGATCATGAGGAAACTGATGACGATGAAGGCAAGAGTTATTGCTTAGATAATGAAGAATAGTGCATTTTTAGATTGAATTGCTTGAAGCGACTCTCAAAGAAAAGATATGAACATTTCTTTATGTTTGCAAGGATCATAATTATCTTTTAAAAAATATACTTGTCATGACTGTGTAATTTGAATTAAATAATTTACTAGGCACAACTGAAATGTTTTACGATTTACTACGGATATTATCTGTGTGATGTACTATTGAAAGAGGTTAACACGCTCAAAGAAAGGTTTCCAGCAAAATAATCATTTGAGTTCTTCACAAATTTTCCTAATTCAATCATTTGGGTAAGGGGTTTGAGGCGAGTAAGCTCGGCATTTCCCTCCTAAAAACTGTTAATTTTTTGTGTTTTTGTGCTGTAGAAAGCTATAACATACTTCATGCAAAATTTTATCCATGTAACTCAAAGGGTGGATGAAGAGAAATTTGGGCAAATTTGGGTCAAGTAAGCTAGGCGATAACATCAAAGATTTTAGTAAGTTTTTGTGATTTTATATTGCTGATATAGCAAAAACATTTTTCCTTGAGTTTGGTTCATGTAACTTATGCGGTGACTGAAAATCAATTTTAGAGAAATTCTATTGGGCCTAAAATCTGATCCCCCCCCCCCCCCCCCCCCCCCCCCCCCCCCTTATCCCCTAACGCTTATTTCAAGTGTTAATGTGAAGTTTTTAATGACTTTGTAGGGAAAAATTCAAGAACAACTCTACTAAGTTGTATAACATTCCACACAAATCTACAGAAAAATGGTTTCGTGTAAACGAAACATAAATCTGACATTTCCTACCAACTTAAAATTTCCATTCAACAAATCTGAAATTTCCCACCAAGCAAAAACGTCAATCAAATTTCAATCAACCATTATGATTACCTGGGTTTAGCATTGCTGTTTGTGAAGGTTGTTTGTTTATTTTTTAAACACAACTTTGGGAAATTAATCCCAAATTTCCTTCAAAGCCTTGTTATTAATATTACAAATCGGCGTTTTAGTTAATCATACAGTTGACTACGAAAATTTCAATTTGGGAATTGAAGCGGAAACTGTACTCATGTTGTAGAGCTCGAAAATTTGTAAAACAATGTATGAAGAACTAAAAATAACTTGAACGTAAACTTAAAAGAAATATGTTACTCTCTAAAGTAAAACTATGACACACAACGACGATTACATATATAGGACAGGCAACCCGGGTAAAGTTTTTTTACCAGTTTTGGCAACATAACAAAGAAGTATATACTGTATACGCAGAATAAAAGAAGTAACGTTAACGTGGCACAAAGCAATACATAACACAGAACTATACACCCAGCCACACAAAAGCAAACATTGAATAACCTAACAAAATGTGAATTGAAAACAAATCCATGCCTTCCAACTATTTATTTACAAAAATATTTATTTACAAAATCTGCCACTCTCTAAATTAGATGTGTTACACACGCACGCAAATTAGTATAAAGAATAATAGACGAAGTCCGCATCTTTTGGTTCTTTTCGTAATGTATTTTATTGTAGAAAATGGAAAATTAGAGGAAGGGAAACTCGAAAAAATGAGTTTCGAAAACGTCACTAATTTCTTATCGATCAATTGAGATGTTTAATAATATGATCAATTTCCGAAAAGAAAAAAAGTTTGTGTAACAACTTTTTTATCGCCTTGAAAACATTTTACATAAGTCATTACTTTAATTGAGTCTCAGATGTGACGTAACGGCATAAAAGATTTGGAACCTTTAAAGAATAAAAATACGCCTGTTAACTTTTACCTTAGTTGATCGTTATGAAATTCATGACTTTTTTCAAACTTATTTTTCGTATTTCTGTTCTTCTGTTTTTTCACTTCTTATTATGAGAAAGAACAAAAGATACAGATACCATCGAAATAAAGTTCATAAAAATCAATTGGATATTTCATTCAAAAACTGTGATACAGTGGAATCTCTATAAAGTGAACACTATGTAAAGTGGACACCTCTTTAAGACGGACAATTTATCTAGGAACGGACGGACTTACAGTCAAACTCTTATGAAAAGGTCTCTATAAAGCGGACACTTTTTTCAGGTCCCAAATGAACTTTCTGCCTACAAAATATCTCTCTAAAGCGGACACAGATACAAAAACAAGTTTTCAAGTAAAACAATTTATATTCTGGGAATATTTACTTTTACAATGTTTTACTCTCTCGTGATACTTTGAATAACTTTTTTCACCGCATTTTTGACCTAATGAATGGCTTTGACAGGTACAAGAAATCTGAAATTTACAGGAATCTTGAGTCCGTAAGCAGGGCCATGATTCACACGTTTTCCAATCACAGTGCATTTTATTGTTCAGTTGACAAGCAGTAGAAAACGCTTGAAAGTTATACAGCTTCAAATCAAAAAACAAAGACCAGTAACATGATATTTCAGTTGATGTCATTAACTGGAATATCGGTGCTATTGACTTTTATTTTTTGGTTTCAACTACATTTGACTAAAAACGTTGTTCATTGCATTAAACGTGTTCTTTCTTTGGGCTATATGAAACCTGTTAACTTTACAAACCTTTAGACCTTCATAAATCTTTAGAAATTCATTCTCGATTTATTTTTGCCAAATATTAATTTTCATATGGAATCTCTATAAAGCGGACATCTCCATAAAGCGGACACATTTTTCAGGTCTCAATGGTGTCCATTTTATAGAGATTCCACTGTAATATTTTTGGATTGCAAGTTTTTGAAACACACTGAATCTAATTAAATTAGAGTGCAGACTCTCACTTCATTATTTATGCTCACATCAAAAAACTGCATTTATTTTAACTCATTATTGTTATACTCTAGCTCTCCTGTATAACATGCATTAAATCGTCATCCAAACTTTCATTTGAACCTTCCCGAGAGCAATCTTAAGAAGAAATGGAAGAAACGGTGTCAATCTTTGAAGAAAAAGGCATGTTGACTCATGATTTTCAGTTAAAATCAACGAGTCTGACATTCAGTATGAAAACATTCTAGTGTAACTGTGACGTCACAGTGAATTTTTTGAATCTCTTATTAAAGGCAAAAATCAACAGGGGAACTACTTGGTGCAAAACGATAACACCAAGTAGACTCATTCATTTGAAATTTTGCGTAAAGCTTTGTCAGCATAAGTTTCACTGATGCCACTATAAAGTAACTACTTCGATATAAGCAAAATAAATAATAGATAATCCAGGTGTCATTGATACATATTTCATGTAGATATTTCATTGGTTTTTTTTACATCATGTAGATAAAAGATAAAGTCTCAAAGAGTTTGTAGCTGATCATTCACATTTTATGCCTCAAAATTATCGAGCGAAACGTAAACTGAGCGTCACCGTTTGCAATTCAAATTGACAAATTTCAGAAGTTCAAAATTTGAAAGATTTCTCAAAAATAAAACAAAAACTTACTTTTATAGTTTAGTATCGTTTTCGAAAAAATAAAGTCGATCGATCTTCGCACCAACATAAACCGTTGTATTGTTTATTTAGAGGTTTTTGAAGGAAGTATAAAATGTTATGTAATGCATAGTGATAATTGCCATATGACAATTGTAAAACCTATGTTATCGCAAAACAGGATATGAAATCATTCGCATTCTATGCCTGAAAATTATCGAGCAAAACGTGAACTGAGCGTCACCGTTTGCAATTCAAATTGACAAAATTCAGAAGTTCAAAATTTGAAAGATTTCTCAAAAACAAAACAAAAACTTACTTTTATAGTTTAGTATCATTTTCGAAAAAAATAAAGTCGATCGATCTTCGCTCCAACATAAACTGTTGTATTGTTTATTTAGAGAATTTTGAAGGAAGTGTAAAATGTTATGTAATAGATAGATAGATAGATAGATAGACAGATATATGCCCTCCGATGTCCCGGAATGGGTCCTACCCACGAAGGAGTAGGAATCACAGCCCCTGTCCCTGTAGTAATAATTACCATATGACAATAGTTAAACCTATGTTATCGCAAAATAGGATATGAAACATTATAATGAGGAGCTTGGTAATAAACCACATTTTAAAGCAACCATTTTTATGTCTTATGGTAAAGCTTTTGTCCAATCAAAATTATTCAAAATGTTTTTTCTATCGATGGTGAAGGTAACAATTCTGAATTACTCATTGCAAAAATACCCTGTAATGTAATGTTGAAGATTTGATGTTTCACATAAAATTGCTACTGAGGGGTACTTCGGGTCCCGTATCTTCTTAACGACCCATTGGTCTGCCCTCAAACTTTATAACTTTCTTTGCCTAAGGCAGGGCTACCACTGGTGCAAAAATGAAAGTTATAGCTTAAGTAGAAAAAAGCTTTATTTTTTAAATCACAAATTTAACCGATAAAAATCGCGAATTTTTCAACCAAAAATATAGTCAAATATAGTGCATTTAATTATCTAAAACATGCAAAAAAAATGTTTGGAATCGGAAGTGGCTATCAAAAGTTATGAGGTAATTTGTTTCCACTGCCAATTATATTGAGACAGACTTTAATATAGTTTCATCAAAAGTTAATCAAGGTAATCATCTATAAACATTCTACAACGTAAACTTCCATGGCCTCGTCTACATTACCTCGAAATTTTTTCTTTCTCTGCACGTTCTATTTGTTAACCCACTAACAACCTTTCAAACTCGATCAATCAAATTGTCGTTAAAATAAACTCCGGAAATATCTGATATGTGAATTCATGATCTCGTTTGCACAACATACAATTCATCAAAGCATCAAGGGAAAAGCCTTGGTTCGAGCAAAAGCTTACGTAATGCCTTTTTCTATCAAGTGTTTTTATAAGACGTTACTGCCAAAATGTTAATGAACTCGAATTGCCAATTAACAACTTCAAAATATGTTCTCACGTGATCAATTGTGTTTATCAGTGGCGGATCTAGAAGTATGCCGAAATTTGTGTAGGAGAGCATTGACATAATTTTTGAATTCAATTTATATTACCAATGGGATTATTTGAACGCTTTTCTTTTATGGTAAGATTGCTAACACTCTGCTACACAAATTTCGACATACCTCTAGATCCGCCACTGATTTATTATATATTTCTTCATATGGCGAAATACATGTTCAAACGGGCATTTCCTTCTTTGTCTTTCTTAGCCGCAGGTCAGTATTGGACTTTGGCCCAGCCAAGAGCAGAAGCAGGTTTTCAGTGAAGTGGTGCACCATTTTTTTCAGTCAGTGCAATTGCACAGCGGAAGACTTTTGCTATTGCACATTTGTATTGAACCACATGAAAGAGATACCGAAATGAATAAAAAAGTCATTATCTGGCTAATAAAAATATACCAGTACGATCTCCTTTTGTTTTTGAAGAGCTCGAAAAACTATTCAAAAAAATGTATAGGGTTGCATCGCTACGTTCAACCGTTTCAGAGATATTGTCGATCGAAAATTTTCATGACGTCATAGCTGAATCAATAAAAATTATTTTGACCCAAAGCTTTTGTCACTCTTTCGCCTGTATCGTCGACCCCAACAAACGTCAGTTCTCCCCATCGGTTAGTGAGATTTTTCCCCATAAATGCCCGTCCGATTGTGGATGCAATTTCTTTTTCTTTTTTCTTGCCACAACCTCCGCCTTGTTTGTGTCTTATTCACCCACTACTTTACTTTATATATCTACAGTTTCGGCGCCTATGTAATAGTAATACAATTTACATATTTACATATAAGATTATAACAATGTTATTTTCCTACTTATTTCTCCATCATCGACTTTTTGCGATAATTTTCAAGTCGGATAACGAATCTACTACTTGAAGCCTTTTTCGTATCCCTCTTGATCTCCTGATACAAATGAGCTGCGATCTTAGCAGATTAAAACTGAGTTTTGTTCTTAATCAACTTTTGATGACACTCGGCTGTTCTCTCTTTTTTTCAGCAAGCATTTCTGCGAGTCTGTTATAGAACGACTGACATTCCCTTGACATTTCTCCGAAACATGTGAATACCAGTGGTGTAAATGATCCGTGATCGACATGATTTATTCGGTTCACATAGCAACGCCTTTTTTGTTGTTCGTTGCTTCGATGAGCAGCTTTCAAGGTTTGGTTCAGATAGACTTGGGCCGTTGAGTTGAAAACCTTTAAGTCAAAATATGCCATATGTCTTCTTATTCAAATCTTCGTGCTGCAACATGTACTCTCGCTTTGGCCGTTCACTGACAGTTTTAGCGGAGTCATTGCGACTCCTGAAAGGGAGTCATTGAACAATGATAACCTAAGGGAGTAAATTAGATGATACAAAGAGCATCTTAAGGGAGTCATTTTGCTTCTAAGGGGTGTCAATTTCAATTTCCTTAAAATGACCACCTTGAAGAGTATCAATTTGACTCCTTCAAGTGATCATAAGTGAGGTAAGTTAAATGGCTCTTTAAGGGAGTCATTTTGATGCTCGTCGGAGAGTCAAATCGAAAACCAAAGCCACTTTTTCGCACGTTTTAAAAAATTTTACGTAAGCAATTCTTTAAATGAGAGTCTCAGTTGTCACATAACGGTATAAAAGATTTTACACCTTTAAACAATAAAGATACGGTTATTAACTCTTAACGGTACTTTCTTTGCTTTTCACTAAATAATTATTCTTTTGTATAGATATTTCCCTATAAAACCACAAAAATTGTAAACTTATTTAATGCGACCGTACGATCGCATTGGATAAAAAAAACATCTGTAGCTAAAGTCTGTTCAAAAAATATGTGCACTAATTTCAGTTACCATGTGGAAACCAGATTTAACAAATTACATAAATTCCCTTGAGCCTGGTTTTTATATAAAAGCTGAAATCAGTGCATATAATTTATGAACAGACTTTAATTTATTAACTTCACTGGTTCACTGGTTTCATTGGTTACATATAGCTACGTATTTCATATAAGGAGGTATGTAGTTGTACTATTCTTGGATTCCTTTCTTGATGAAATTGAATGTGTCCGTGTGACTGACAGTTTCTTTCGCTTGTTTTCTTGTTCTTAAATAATCGGATATTATTATTCTATATGATAAGTTAGCTTGCTTGCTCCTTAAATTTGTTTTAAAGAACAACAAAACAACACTGATGATGCCCACAAAACACAGTCCACTATGCAGACAGTAACTAAATATGTTATAACATGAACGTATAAAAAGAGAAGGACTCACAACTAATACTAAAGCCTTTCATTTCTATTATTAAAATCTATTCTGTCGGTATTTCTTTGATGTAATCCTCGCCTCGCATTTCACTGGATTTCCGTTCACATGGTCGGGTTTATACGGCGCTTTAGGTTTAATCCGATGTGGAAAACCAACGAATTGAGAGAACATACGATTTTCAGATGCATCAGCAATATTCCTGAGTATCACAATACTTCCACTCAACCTTTTTTAAAAATGTTGAATTGGAATTAATATAAATTTCTCGGAGTTAGGAAGTATTTTGTGTATATAATTATATGCAAAGATTCAGTACTTTGAAAGACGCCTGGGTGATGCCTGAGAATATACAGAAAGAAGAATGCTTTTTCATTCAACTCTGAAAATTTCATATTTGAGACTATAAGAAGTCATGAGGAATCAAAGTTTAAAACCTGTCTTCAAAATAATCATAAAATCTTTAAATTCATTTCTGGTTGGTTATTACGTTCATGGAAGCCAATGGAGACATGTATTTTTAACAGCACTTGAGGGAGTTTCAAAACTGCTTTTGTGAAAATTTCAATAAACCAAGGCGAGGTTTGTTTGAATAGATTTATAAAAATTGTAAGTCCTTCCCTTTTTATGCGTCCATGGTATAAGTACACTGTTTTTCTTTATCAGCAATAAACTTCAAATGAAAGTGGAAAAGCTTAATGATTTTGAATGATTAGCTACTATATTTTGGTTACTTGTGACAGCTTTACTTTTTACAGTATACTACTTTTTCTTTAGATTCTTATTATGAAATTTTCCTGTCAATTTGGTTGCTCTTATAAAACAGTAAATTACAAATGGCTCGTGCAACATTTTTGGAGCTTTCATGCAATACAGGGCAGCTTCGCTATTCAATACAATATTTCTGGATGTGTATTAAAATTCAAAAATCAAAAGAGCTGTGCAAAAACATCAAAGTTCAACATTAAAACTTGAAGTGACTTTTGGATATCAATGCAAGTGACAATAATCTTGCTGGTGATAGCAGTGATGATGAAGATGTTGATGATCAGTTTTTTGAGCCGCACTGTTCCATGAATGATGGTGATGGCGTAGCAGATATTTTAATTGAACTAAGAGAAGTTCATTATATTACTCAAAGTGCAATTTTTTTATTTGTAATAAAGTTATTGGTATAGTTTCATTTGTAAGCGTCATTATTCGGCTCGTAATTTTTGAAAAGTTTTATCTTATTTAATCTGCAATCCAAAATTCAATTTTTCTTTGTGTTTCTTTGTATTCTCACTATTTTCGAGACAGAATTGACATTCATCTTGAATGAATTATTGATTAACACAAATTAGCGCCGTGAAAAACTTTCTTCTTTCCAATCATAGAATCTTCATTTTTCGTGTTTCTCAGCATAAGTAAGGGAACAATGCTAGTAGCATATATTCCCATATATTCCCATTGGCATTCGTTTTCATTGGATGCTGAATGTACAGCTACCTCGCATCCCGAGTTTTGCCCAGGACATAGTTAGAAGTTGCCATTAGTTGATATGATGTCATCTTTGACGCAGTACATTACAGCCATACCAATTATGCGTCTCAAAACCTTCCCGATTCCTATTGGTCTAAGGCCAGGATTCTTATCCAATGGAATTAAACAGCAGGACAATAGTGCTTCTAGACTGTCTAGATCTTTAATCTTTTCTGCATTTAGAGCTTTTGCCAGTTGAGATATCTCTTTCCGAAGGTCTGAACTAGTTCATCCATAAAGTGTTCATGATAATGCTCTACGCCAGTCATCAGCGTCCCACCCGGATATACCAGCTGCGCCTTTTATTTTTAAAGAAGCTTTCATAATACTTTCTTCATTTATGGAATCATAAATTATACCATGAATGGTGTTGACAGGACCTTGAATTAAAAGGTCACATTTAGTGGTTTAGGGGAAGGATAACACTACATTGCTTTGACGTTAAAAGACGTATAGCTCCGTTAACATTTCCCTTTAGCATTTAATTTGATAATGATCTTCCCAGGTCTTGCTTGTTTTTTTTGTCAACTTTCGTCATACGGCTTTCAATCACTAGACATTCAGCGACAAGCTGCTAAATCTGCCTGTTCTTCCAGGTGACAAGCCTTCTTTCTAAGGCGCTCCAGTTTTCCTGAGCGGAGCTTTTTGGTGATGTTTTTTGCAATAATAGGCTTGGAAAAATCATGAGAATTTTCATAGTTATATTGAGTTATTGTGAGTTATTGTTCCAAAGCTTTATTGCTGAAATCATTTCATTTAGAAATCTTTTACCCAAATTACCTTTAGGCAACTAAAAAAGATTACGTCTCCATACTGTCATTTTTCGTAAGCATCAATTACTTCTTTTTCAGATAACCTTCTGTCCGCCTCTCCAGTACTTGATATTAAAATAGTTGTTTCTTTTTTTTCTGCTATTACTTTTTCTTTACAGGCTCGTTGATGATTTTTAAGACCAGATACATTCTTGAATATGCGTTGACAGTTCAAGCATGACAATGATGATACGTTTGCGTTACTTCCGTTGTTCAATTGACTTTGCATTTTGTTTACGTAGCTTCAGTAGCAAATAGTAGTAGAAACGTTTTTCACTAGTTCTAGGGTTCAATTGAGGCCCGATTGAACCTCTCAAGTTCCCCAGAACTAGGTATATCTTGATTAACGGCTAAAAGGATTCGAATAATTTCAGTTCCAATACGACGTAGAACAGCAGGTAAACGGACGTAGTGAGTGAATAAGTACTACTAATACTCCGCAAGTCAGTCCTGTGTCTTTAAAACACCTGTTTGATGAAATAATTTCGTGAAGTTTTCACTTTCGATTTCTTGTTTACTTTCTGCGTCCGCCATATCTAATTGGGGATGCAATGCAATGATTTCCCCGCTGTCACAAAAAATGACGTCATATACCACGCGCTTTTATACTAATTGTAAAGAAAGCGTCTCCCTCTTCTACGTGGTTTTACGCAGTTATAAGAAAAACTTGAAGAAAAAAAATATAGAATGCAATATTGCGGAATTTTCGTCAGTCCACCGCTATTTCGGCGACACAAAAGAACATCAGCTATGCCTATTAGTTCAAAAGCTTATTTCCCTAAAACCGTTGCGTTCGATTGGGAATCCAATGCAATTATTACCCAGAGATATGATAAAAAACTGACGTCACGCCACGTGCTACTATATAACGGTCGTAAAACACGTTCTCGCGGTTTTACGCGCAGCTAAGAAGACGTTGCCCGTAAAATGTAATGAAATATATGACTTTCTAAAATAAAAGTGAGATGCACACACGCCATTATATATAGACTAGCATCTTGCGTAAAAGTTATTTATTGATTTAATTTCGAAGAAGATGTGCGGAAATTGCGTGTCGAAAAAAGAAGGCGAAAAATTTAAACAGGAAATCGCGACTGGAAAGTGCACCCCTGATTTAGCGTTAGAAAAACTGACCAAAAAATGTACGTGATCGTTATGCTAAGACCTACCGTTGCAGAGATAATAATAGATATATCGTTGAGCAAAGATTTGATTATCGTTGAACAAAGGCTCAAAGGTTGTGTCACCCCATCACCCATATTGTGGATCCTAAAAGACGTCAGTTGTTCCTATTGTTTCTCGGGGCTTTCCCCCTAAAATGTCGCGTGCAATTGGAGATTTCCCCGTGATATGATTAAAAGAACTGACGTCACATCACATTATGGTGTATGATCTAGCGATGAAGATGACCACAATTAGGAAGTTTTTGACCGTAAATTTGGAAAGAAAACTATGATTCTCTAAAATAAAAGTGAGACGAAAGATTGGAGACTAGTATCCCGTCTGTAAAAGCCCTTTAGTGCTATTCATCTCGAAAACCATGTTTCAAATATCTCGCCTTCCCGTGTGCAAACAACGTGACAAAAAATTAAAAAAATGTAGAATCGCGACTCAAAAGTGTACTCATATCATAGAGCACGGAAAACTGAACAAGATAGTGCAAAGGATTGTTTTGCTACAATAAATTGCTAAATGGATATCATCGATCAATAGTTTCAGTGACGCCATACCCGCACTACTCAAGAATGTTTAGGCCCAAAACTTTCGTCACCACGCCACCTGTATAGCGGACCAAAAAGTACGTCCATTGGTTCCTCAGATATTTCCCCAAAAACGTTACGTTTGATTGGGGATGCAATGGAATGGTACCCCCGGTGTAACAGTAAATAAGTACTCCCCTGTGATAACATATTCCATTTTTCTGAGATGGGGAGTATTTTTTTACTAGGAAAAAAGTACTCCCTTGAAAAAATCTAATGAAGCTATTGCATTGAGGAATCAAATGTGAACACGTGGAATGTAGAATGATATGAAAGAAATTCTACTGCGTTTGTTGTCATATTTTTGATGCGGTGGTAAAGCTGGTAAAGATGGTTAAACACGTTAATCTCGTAGAAATTATGATCTACCTTAAAGACGGTACATATCCTAAAGAATTCCAAAATGAAAAAGGAAAAAAAGCAAACTTTCGGAAAAGGGCAAAACAATTTACTTTGGTTGGTGGACAAATGTTTTACAAGAGCAGATCAGTCATTATTTCAGAGGATGAACAACTTAATATAATCAAAGATATTCATGAAGGACTTGGAACCGATCTTCACTCAAAAGCAATGGCTTCACATCGTGGGAGAGATGCCACATACGAAAAGATCGTATCAAGATTTTACTGGAACAACATTATGGCTGATGTTGATGTCTTTATTAAAAAATGTGACCAGTGTCAGAAACAAAGCACATTAAAGGTTGTGTCGACCGAACTTCACAGCATTCCAATCAAGAATGAGGTAATGCAACAGGTCGGGATTGGCATATGCAACCTTCCCGAAGTTAATGGTTTCAAGCACTTGGTTGTCCTCATTGATTATTTCACAAAGTGGTCTGAAGCAACACCGATTAGAGATAAGACAGCTTCCACTGTAGCTCAGTTCTTGTACGAACGTCTCTGTCGTCATGGATGTTTCAAGATCCAGATCAATGACCAGCGGAGGGAGTTTGTAAATGAAGTCAGCGAGGAGCTTCACCGCCTCACTGGCACGGAACAGCGTGTAACGTCAGCCTATCATCCTCAGTCTAATGGTTTGGTAGAGAGACAGAATAGGACAATAAAGGACTCTTTAGTGAAAGTCCTGGATGCTAATCCAGACACTTGGCCGACTATGATCGAGGGAGTATTATTTGCTCATCGAGTAAGTAGGCATGCATCAACAAGATACTCTCCGTTTTTCCTTCTTTACAACCGTGAACCGATCTTACCAATCGACATCAAGTATAATTTGGTTGGTGAGCATATTGCTGAAGAGCCGTTTGATCGACAAACTTTTGATTCGGTCCTTTCCAGTACAATCACTATTAGGAATGAGGTTCATCAAAAAGCTGGCGAAAATATTATGATTGCACAGCGGAGGCAACAACTTCATTATAATCGACGTCATCAAGCTCCAAATTTTATCAAAGTCGGTGAAAAAGTTCTTATGAAGAACCAGAAACGGGAAGATAGAAAAGGTGGTAAGTTTACCCACAAATGGTTGGGTCCTTACACCATACATGAGATTCACGATAACAACCGTTGCTCGTTGATTAATGAAACAGGAAAAAAACTAAATCAAAAATACAATATTTCCCTGCTGAAAAAGTACCTGCAACCAGTAGTTTTCCACCTGCTGATTCTCCTGCTCCAGACGATCACCAAGCTTACCCACCTGCTGATTCTCCTGCTCAAGAAGATCCTCAAGCTTATCCACCAGCTGATTCACCTGCTTCAGAAGATTCAAAAGCTGATGAACCTGCTGATTCTTCTGTCACTTCTGCTTTCAACGTTAGGATTGGTTTCAGTCTATTGCCAACTGAAATTGTCGAACTCATTCTTCTCAAGGCTGTTCAAAGTTCTGACGATTCCGTATCGACATTTAATCATCTTCTTCTAACGTGTTCCATATTCAAAGTACTCCTCCAAAAAAACTGTCAGCAGTTACTTCCTCGTGTGCACATCAAGTTCAATAAAAAAGAGTATGATGGACTTAGTAGGTATAATGGAAAGATTAAAGTATCTGCTAGAAAGATCATCAAATATTTTGGATCGTTTTCTAGTGTTTCACTCTGCATCTCAGAAATTGTTGGTAGCAAGAAGTGGAAATCGTCTTGGTTGGTTTTGGAACCCGAGGAAAACTCGTGGTATCGGATTCATAAAGTATATTGGAAAAATTGGAAAGTCAGTCCCGATGATATAGTGATTGTTACCGATGATGAACCTATCAAAAGAGAGGATTTCTGGATTCGTAATGAGTTGTATATTTTGAAGAATGAAGATTTTGAAATTTTAAAATCCAGAACAGCGTGGCTTAATTCTAGGATTATCGATGCAGCGCAAAAGCTGATCTGTGAAACACTTGGTGATCAGGACAGTTACCAATCTGTGCTGAATATACGCAAAAAAGATGATATGCCTTTTCGGCCAGTACATCAAGACCACATCCAACTGCTTCACGATGGAGATTCGCATTGGTTCCTGAGTGTGTACTCAAGTGGTCGAGTCCAGATCTGTGACAGTTTAAAATCTTCTTTGAATCGTTCGTCCATGAAATCGGTTAATGCGTTGTATCGAAATGTAGTTGCTGAAAAAAGAATCCCTCCTACTTTCTTAAGAGTACAAAAGCAATTTGATGGGTTCAACTGTGGCCTCTTCGCGATAGCATATGCTGCTGAAATTCTTGATGGGAAGTCACCAATGGAAGCGACCTTCAACGTAAAAGAAATGCGACGACATTTGATTAGATGCCTTCAAAATAAGAATTTGAAGCCATTTCCAAAAGTAGAGGGGGACTGAGTCTTTTATTACATGTCATCATTAATGTTTCATTTTCTTTATTATAATAAAAAAATCCCAAAATGCTTGTTGTATTTTTTCCTTATTGAAGAGTTCTGTTTTTAGTCAACAGTTGCTGAAAAATGCGATATTATCGAGAGAGAGTACGTTACTTGGGGGATGGGGGTCATTTTCAATGGGTACACCAGGGGATATATCTTTTGCTGTGATTTGACAAAGCGCTTAAAGTTCAAAAACGAGAATATGGTGTATGCTATATTTCTAACACTGCTTTATTTCTCATATGTGAGAACTGACTCTTTAAAAAAATTATTAAAAATCGAAAAAACTGGCTTTGTCAAATCACGGTAGTCAGAGGCGGATACAAACATAGTCAAACTTTGTGGAAGAGTACATTGTCACGAATTATTGTTTAATAATTGCACGTTTTTCTTTTGTTCTCTTAATAACTTAACTCCTCCTCCAGAAAGTTTGACTATGTTCTAATTCCGCCTATGGTAGTGTTAGTACATTCCCTAAATTTCATCAATATAAATCATAATTGAAATACTAAACATTTCACCTTTTCAGGCTATTCTTCTTTTGTTCCAGTTTTCCCAAAATCTTTCCTGCTATTTAGCCAATGCATCCATGTTTAATGATACTCGACGGGGAGTACTTATTTCCTGAGGGAGTACTTTTTTCCTACTAGGAAATAAGTACTGGGGGAGTACTTATTTACTAGGAAATAAATACTGGGGAGTACTTATTTACTAGGAAATAAATACTGGGGAGTACTTATTTACTAGGAAATAAATACTGGGGAGTACTTTTTCTGGGGAGTACTTTTTTACTGCGACACCCAGAGGCGTAGTTAGGGTCAGTCAAAAAAACCTGGAGGAGTTCAACATTATGATATTTCTTTTCAGTCTTAAGTGTCGATTAGGTTACTTGCACGCTTTCCTTTTCTATCCTAAATGACTTAACTCTCCTCCACAAATTTTGACTGACCTCTGGCTACGCCTCTGACACAGGGAAGGGCGATTTACGGAGTAACTCTTATTATGCGCATGCATCGATTAACGGTAATTTTAGAGATAATCATCATGACGTGTGATATCCGATGTCTGATGATCAAATTTGTGTATTTTCAGTCTGTACCCTGATCTTACTACTCAGTGCCTAGTCTTTCACACGTGCATCAAAGTATTCCATAATATTTCGAGAAGCTGCTTGTAGTTCAGAATTTACGCGAAAGAGTAACACTTGACGATGAAGTGGTATACAGCTTGCGAATCCTGGGGCCCTGTATTTTCCCTGAAAGGGGACCTAAGATATACCATTGCATATTTTGGTTTCCTTATTATTTTGACTTTGGGACGCAATCGTCGATTTATTTTATGTTCTTTGATAATAGCGTCAACGATTTGTCGAGGATTATTGTTCTACGAAGCGAATTCTTTGATATTGCACAGTTATAATGGAAATTTATTACTTGAAAAAATTTTCTTGGCTTTAGTAACAAGTGATCGGATCCATTCTACTTCCCAATTGCAAGGGGTAAATCATTTTATATGAACATATTGGCCGGTATGCGTATCCTTACGTGAAATTGTTATGCAATCGGGACAAATCTCCAAGTTTAAGAAGTGTGGGCTTATGTTTTATAATTTTTTTGCAGTAAACTTTAAGTTAGCATTAAACCTATTTAAGGCTTGTAGAATATTATCAATATCATGACGTTTAATAAGAAGTAGGGTATCATCCACATAACAAACGTAAAATTTAATCTTTCTGGCAGCAAAAAGTTTGTCGACAATACTTTTCTCGCATGCAGTCATTATAATGATAGTGAGAACTTGGACCTTTGGTAATCCATGAGCACGTGCTACTTTGGGGTTTTTTGACGAATATCTTGATAGATTTCTTCTGTAATTTACTTATACTTAAGCAGTTTGCGTAGAAATGACTGTAATGTAGTCAAACGTGTGTTTAGTAGGATCATTTTCCAACTTCTAGAACTTTGATGTATTCGAACACAACCAGTCCAGTGAGTTGCAATAATCAGAAATATCAATAACCGCAACTCCGTTTCCTTTGTCGGGTTTTAAAATAACTGCTTCCTTACAAAGTTGTTTGATAAGTTTCAACTTTTTGCCATCTTTGAAAATTTGTCAGTTGTCCAGATCTATCAAGTTAAAAGCAAGTGCTCTCAAGCTATTTTAAGCTCTGTTCAAAGTATTGTAGTCGTCTTTAAGGAGTTTATTTCGTACCAGTTGATCCCAGACTGAGTCGATTGATGGCAATACATCGTTAAATAAATGTTTCACTGACTTACTTACTTACTTTTGGATCAAATTGATCCAAAGTATGTTTGAAGGTAGAATAGTGTCAATGAAACTTCATCTTGAGAAAAACAGGGAAAGAAATAACATAACGAATTACATCCATAGCAGTGAAGTGAACAATTCGAGCCCGGTCGGTCAATCACTCATTGACGAGCAGCAATTAAGAATCGACGATACCACAAAACCTAGAATGGCAAGTAGACAATACATCAAGTCAATCCAAAAAAAAAGTTTACAAATTACAAATCAAAACAAGAACATGACTAAATCCATCGAAAAACAAAAAGTGATCCATCCATCGATACCACACACAGTCAACAATGGCTACAAGACCAGTACCTTACATCCCACTTTGTAGCTTATGCTTGTGCAATCCAAGAACAAGAAATTGCTACCAGATACCTGATCAGTAAGCGGAGCAATACCAATGATAACAAATGTAGACTTTGCAAAGTTGCTGGAGCGGATGTGATTCACGTCACCAGCAGCCGTCCATTGATGTCGAGTCGTTACTACCTACCTCTCTGTCATGATGTTGCCGCCAAGGAAATCTGTAAGGAACACTTCAAGAAACACACAGGAACAATACCTGATGTTAATAAGCTGCCCGAAGAATCGATTGAGAAACTGGGAGATTTTGAATACTGGTGGAATGTTTCGATCAAAACGTCAACAAAAATCCCCTGCAGCACAGGGGCGGACGCAGCATTATTTTATAGGTACGGCTCAACCTTGTGGATTCCAATAAGAATTCCGATTCCCCGATTTTTCTCGGTATAACCCGATCGGAATAACCCGATTTACGGACAAATGCATCCCGGGAGATGAACGTTCATTTCAAGTTAGCTACTTTGAACCCCCAACACCAAAATTAGCCTACATTAAACATTTTAACCAAAGGTGGATAGAAGAATAGAAGCTGAATACAGTAGGTTTTTTTTAGATTAACACAGCATATACATAACAAAATAATTACAGTACTATATTAACTGCATCATTATATTAAACGTCTAAAATACCAAACCCACTGCACGATTACACATTCCTTTCGTTGCACGAAGAATTTACTAGCATTCTCATTTTCAAAAGCAAATTTATTTCACCCGAGCAAAATGGAACACAAAATTGAACTAAGAGGCTAAAAAACAGTATATTTGAAAAAATATAATGAAAATTGGCACCATAAATTTCGTCAAAACTGAACTAACTAAGAATGCAGTTTTCCTATAAATTCATGGTGCTAGTGCAAGTTATAACTTTCCGCCTTCTATGTTGATTTTCGTCCTGCACTCCTCCTTGACTTCTTACTCTTCTCAACATCCTTTGGCACCTTTCCAAACCTCTAGCACTTCATTAAATCTAGGTCGATCTGCTGATGTTTGTGCTAAAAAAGACAAAAGGTGAACAAATTCAAAATTACAATATCTTATATATACGGTGAATTAGAATTAGTATGAAGTCTCCCACCATTTTTTTTTTTAAATACATAAATAAAATAGTATGTTCTCATAGAATATACAGTGAATATATAGTCAAGACAGAACTGTCCACATAAAATAATTCTTCCTCTTCTACTTGTATGTTTTCAGTAGACAATCGACCACACTCCGCAAAGGCTTCTTAGTAGAATCATAACAGGCTTTATCATCATTTATAGGAAAAAAATTGTTTCTCTTTATTTCTTCTAAAATCTGGTTAGATATCAAATTCCCACACTGATTCAGATCACTTGGAAATGCAAGTAGTATTCTTTTTCTAGATAATTCTAAATCACATCATTTGACACAAACTTATCATTGAATTCTACTATTTGTTTCATTCAATTATCAATCATGACAAGCATGGAATAAAACTACCAGAACATAAGGACCTTGTCAACACACGAAACATTTCTTTGACTAAAGCTGATTTCCCACCAAGAAAGAGTAGTTGGGGAATTTCAAAACCAACAGAATAAGCATCTAGCCATTTCAAATGAAATGGTCATCCATCTGTTTTGTCTTTTTCGAGCTCAAAAACATTGTCAATAAATGATTTTATATATATCCTGGGGAGAAGCTGCAGAGGACGTGTCAATATGGGTTGTAACTTCATCATCAAATAAAGCTAATTCTTCATGGGTTTCCTTAGCTTTGTCTGTAGAAGAAGATAAACTCAATTGGCATGTTGAAAATATATATATATATATATATCATGAGAAATTTGTTCAATTTTGGGCAACTATTCCTTCTAAGCTGAAGGTTTTCTTTGAATCTTAGATGTTCCTATGGTTCCTTTTCTTTTATAAAGAAACCCAGGAACCAACAGAACATAGTGATTATGTGAAAAGTGCTTGATATTAAATGTCCCCTCAAAACAAAACAAAATATGGATTGTGAGATAAGATTCATCCAGCTTACACTTAACAGGCCACACTAACAGCATTTGGTTTCAATTTTATCCTCAAAGTGGGTGCATAATGGGTGCATGACTTATGTATGACTGGTGAAAGTCCAACAAACACAAGACAGAACACCAATTTTGTTCCTCGCAAATTTGCATTGCTTGTTCCTCATTAACCCTCATAAACTCACTACTGAATTTTTTCCAAATAAAGCTAACAACACATAGCTATACGAATGCCCATTATCAGTGAAAAATCTCAAAATAATTGCATATATATATATCTAATGAAATTAAATATCACAAAAAAAATTTAATGTATACATGCAAACTCTGTAGTTTTTGATCACCGCCAAAAGGTACCATGTTTAAAAAACATAATAAGTTTGTGTAATAATCAAGTCCAACGACTCTGAGTAAAATCCCAACCAGGAGATTAGCAAGGCAAATAATAATAAATAAAAAGAAGTCCCACATAGAAATTATGAAATTTTGTTTTTCGTCAAAGTTACAAATATAAAAAGCCATGCATGTGAATGAAAATAAACAAGAGGCCCACAGGCCTTAAGGTCAGCGCAAATTGGATGCTTAAAATATCACACGAATACAGCTTGCGACAAAGAAATGCAAGATCAGCTACCTCACGGCGCTGACCAAAAAACAAATATTGAATCCACACTCACATAACTTTCAGAAGCTTTTTTGTTGTTGTGTTGTTTCGGTCATTAAATGAATTTGAATTAGTGTATAATAATTAAAAAAACAAACTAACACTTACGTTTACAAAGTAAAATATAAAGAAAAACATAAACTTATTTTAAAGCAATGACTGTGCATCTAACATGATGTCTCCTACCACACTATGTATGTTCTGTATTTCTCTCAGCTGTAAAGTACTTTTTCAAGGCTTTATCTAGCAGATCCATGTGCTCATTGAAACACGAAAACCTTTCTTCATCAGTATGGGTAAATTCAAATATTCTGTTGCCATGTTATCGTTGAGATTAAGCGCCTCAAAAACTCTTTCTCTATGCATCATGTCCGATCTAGACAAATTGAGAAAGAGGTTCATTGGATGATGCACGTGTGTGAGCCATATTTCCTTACTCTACGGACAACTGAAAGATTTAAAGCCTAAGGATTTGTTCTTATACGTATTATCGTCTTGCGTACTTTTGGCACGACAGCCGCACTTTCAAAACAAATGGAAAACCGAAAGAAGTACCATGAAGCTGGGATTAGGGGTATAGGTGTCCAACTACCGTAAAATCGGGACTTGAGCAGTAACTTTGAGCCGTATCGAAGAGCTGCAATACGGCTCAAAACTGTTAGTTATAACCCCTATCATCAATGATCAAAAGGAGCCGATTTTTGAGCCGTAAAGAAGAACAATACAGCAGTGGGGTTTGCAGTTATAGCTTACCTAAAATTTACGAGTCAAATGGGGCGCCAACAAATAATGCGCTAATGCATAAAAAACCTATTCGATTGATTTTCAAACGACGCCGTTATCGAGTGATTACGACACGGCGTCAAGAATAGACAAACAGACAAAGAAGCACGACAGTAGATCATTTTTAGTAATCATTCTCTTGACTTAATTTTATTACGGCTTGAGCCGTATGAGCCGTACCCTGCGTCCGCCCCTGCAGCAAGCCTGATATCATCATATGGGACAGAAAATCAAAAGTTTGTACCATTATTGAGATAAGCTGCCCTGCTGATATTAACGTATCTCGTAAAACGAAGGAAAAGATAGATAAATATGGTCCACTTATTCGTAATATGCAAATGTTATATGCTGATTGCAAGTTTCGAATGGTTCCGATTGTTATTGGTTGTCTTGGCTATGTGTCAAAAGATTTAAGTAACTATCTCAATGAACTAGGGTTGGAAAAAATTTGGTAAGAAAGCTTGAGTCACTTACAGTTAGTGGCGCTGTGAAAATAGTAAAATCTTTTCTAGGATTTAAGGCTTAGTTTTTTTAGGCGTGACCGATTTTGTTAGATGTGTCCTCTTTTTTTTTCAACTTACTTTTCTGAACTCACAGAAAAACGAGTGGAGTTAGTAGTAGAACTAGAGGGTGTTCTCTTGGGTTTTGTTTTGCTCCTGTTTTAGCACTTTAATATTTTAATTTTAGTTTTTTAGTTTTCCTTACTCTGTGGTTGAGGGTCGGATATCTTATTGTAAATAATACTATTTCAGGGGCGGACGCAGGGTACGGCTCATACGGCTCAAGCCGTAGCAAAATTAAGTCAAGAGAATGATTACTAAAAATGATCTACTGTCGTGCTTCTTTGTCTGTTTGTCTATTCTTGACGCCGTGTCGTAATCACTCGATAACGGCGTCGTTTGAAAATCAATCGAATAGGTTTTTTTATGCATTAGCGCATTATTTGTTGGCGCCCCATTTGACTCGCAAATTTTAGGTAAGCTATAACTGCAAACCCCACTGCTGTATTGTTCTTCTTTACGGCTCAAAAATCGGCTCCTTTTGATCAATGATGATAGGGGTTATAACTAACAGTTTTGAGCCGTATTGCAGCTCTTCGATACGGCTCAAAGTTACTGCTCAAGTCCCGATTTTACGGTAGTTGGACACCTATACCCCTAATCCCAGCTTCATGGTACTTCTTTCGGTTTTCCATTTGTTTTGAAAGTGCGGCTGTCGTGCCAAAAGTACGCAAGACGATAATACGTATCAGAACAAATCCTTAGGCTTTAAATCTTTCGGTTGTCGGTAGAGTAAGCAAATACGGCTCAAAACTCACACATGTGCATCATCCTATGAACCTCTTTCTCAATTTGTCTGGATCGGACATGATGCATAGGGAAAAAGTTTTTGAGGCGCTTAATCTCAACGATAACATGGCAACAGAATACTTAAATTTACCCATACTGATGAAGAAAGGTTTTTGTGTTTCAATGAGCACATGGATCTGGTAGATAAAGCCTTGAAAAAGTACTTTACAGCTGAGAGAAATACAGAACATACATAGTGCTTTAAAGTAAGTTTATGTTTTTCTTTATATTTTACTTTGTAAACGTAAGTGTTAGTTTGTTTTTTTAATTATTATACATTAATTCAAATTCATTTAATGACCGAAACAACACAACAACAAAAAAGCTTCTGAAAGTTATGTGAGTGTGGATTCAATATTCACATGCATGGCTTTTTATATTTGTAACTTTGACGAAAAACAAAATTTTATAATTTCTATGTGGGGCTTCTTTTTATTTATTATTTTTTGCCTTGCTAAACTCCTGGTTGGGATTTTACTCAGAGTCGTTGGACTTGATTATTACACAAACTTATTATGTTTTTTAAACATGGTACCTTTTGGCGGTGATCAAAAACTACAGAGTTTGCATGTATACATTAACTTTATTTTGTGATATTTAATTTCATTAGATATATATATATATATATGCAATTATTTTGAGATTTTTCACTGATAATGAGCATTCGTATAGCTATGTGTTGTTAGCTTTATTTGGAAAAAATTCAGTAGTGAGTTTATGAGGGTAAATGAGGAACAAGCAATGCAAATTTGCGAGGAACAAAATTGGTGTCCTGTCTTGTGTTTGTTGGACTTTCACCAGTCATACATAAGTAATGCACCCATTATGCACCCACTTTTAGGATAAAATTGAAACCAAATGCTGTTAGTGTGGCCTGTTAAGTGTAAGCTGGATGAATCTTATCTCACAATCCATATTTTGTTTTGTTTTGAGGGGACATTAATATCAAGCACTTTTCACATAATCACTATGTTCTGTTGGTTCCTGGGTTTCTTTATAAAAGAAAAGGAACCACAGGAACATCTAAGATTCAAAGAAAACCTTCAGCTTAGAAGGAATAGTTGCCCAAAATTGAACAAATTTCTCATGATATATATATATTTTCAACATGCCAATTGAGTTTATCTTCTTCTACAGACAAAGCTAAGGAAAGCCATGAAGAATTAGCATTATTGGATGATGATGTTACAACCCATATTGACACGTCCTCTGCAGCTTCTCCCCAGGATATATATAAAATCATTTATTGACAATGTTTTTGAGCTCGAGAAAGACAAAACAGATGGATGGCCATTTCATTTGAAATGGCTAGATGCTTATTCTGTTGGTTTTGAAATTCCCCTACTACTCTTTCTTGGTGGGAAATCAGCTTTAGTCAAAGAAATGTTTCGTGTGTTGACAAGGTCCTTATGTTCTGGTAGTTTTATTCCATGCTTGTAGAATTCAATGATAAGTTTGTGTCAAATTGTATAGATGTGATATGGAATTATCTAGAAAAAGAACTACTTGCATTTCCAAGTGATCTGAATCAGTGTGGGAATTTGATATCTAACCAGATTTTAGAAGAAATAAAGAGAAACAATTTTTTTCCTATAAATGATGATAAAGCCTGTTATGATTCTACTAAGAAGCCTTTGTCTTAAGAGAAGATTTTGTTTTGCGGAGTGTGGTCGATTGTCTACTGAAAACATACAAGTAGAATAGGAAGAATTATTTTATGTGGACAGTTCTGTCTTGACTATATATTCACTGTATATTCTATGAGAACATACTATTTTATTTATGTATTAAAAAAAAAAAATAAATGGTGGGAGACTTCATACCAATTCTAATTCACCATATTTATAAGATATTTTAATTTTGAATTTGTTCACCTTTTGTCTTTTTTAGCACAAACATCAACAGATCGACCTAGATTTAATGAAGTGCTAGAGGTATGGAAAGGTGTCAAAGGATGTTGAGAAGAGTAAGAAGTCAAGGAGGAGTGCAGGACGAAAATCAACATAGAGGGCGGAAAATTATAACTTGCACTAGCACCATGAATTTATAGGAAAACTGCATTCTTAGTTAGTTCGGTTTTGACAAAATTTATGGTGCCAATTTTCATTAGAAGTTTTTCAAATATACTGTTTTTTAGCCTCTTAGTTCAATTTTGTGTTCCATTTTGCTTGGGTGAAATAAATTTGCTTTTGAAAATGAGAATGCTAGTAAATTCTTCGTGCAACGAAAGGAATATGTAATCATGCAGTGTGTTTGGTATTTTAGACGTTTAATATAATGATGCAGTTAATATAATACTGTAATTATTTTGTTATGTATATGCTGTGTTAATCTAAAAAAACTACTGTATTCAGCTTCTATTCTTCTATCCACCTTTGGTTAAAATGTTTAATGTAGGCTAATTTTGGTGTTGGGGGTTCAAAGTAGCTAACTGGAAATGAACGTTCATCTCCCGGGATGCATTTGTCCGTAAATCGGGTTATTCCGATGGGGTTATACCGAGAAAATCGGGGAATCGGAATTCTTATTGGAATCCACAAGGTTGAGCCGTACCTATAAAATAATGCTGCGTCCGCCCCTGTATTTTAGATATTGAAATATATTAATGAAACTTACTGACTTAATGGGAAACTATCATTCGTTACAAAAGTATTTTAGGATTTTACCACTGATTCACTAAAAATAGACATTGCTCCCGTTAAATAGAAATTGACAATTTGAAGCATTGCTTGAAGTAAACTTATGATTTCAAAACTTTGTTTTTGGTAACTTCGTGTGCTTTCCAGTTAACAAGATTCATCGAAGTGGTTCATACTTAAACTTTTTGAAAGTTCTTTATATTCTTTTAATGATTAGTGTGTGGGAGTTCTGTCTACTTTTTTGTCTTGCATCAAAATTTAAAAGTATTGCTGATGAATCTTTCCCTTTTACTTTCTTCCTTATATTTTTTTCGAAGAACTTAGGTTTCATCGCTATTTGCTCTTACGGGAGGTTGACACGTAAATGTTCTTGAAACATGTTTCTTTTTAAGCTGGTGATCTAATAAAAGTTTGCGCCTTCGATTGTTCTTTTATGCCTTTGATTTTTCTTTCGATTTTACATATGACAAATAAAATAACATGGATAATATGCAGCAAAATGAATAATGTACTGCGATACCGTGGTGCCTTGTCCTTCTGCCATCTTCCAACAACAGTTTCACACACATATTTCTCTGATGTTCATGAGTAATGAATGAGTGGAGAGTACTATTTATGCCAACCACTCCTTTAAAGAAAATGAAGATACAGAGCTCACCTAGGACGTTTCTGTGCTACGGTTATTTTCAAGATGTTGTTTCTTAACCAAAATCATTTATTGAAGGTCTGTTTACTTGTTTGTTTAAAACGTTGTGCCAGCATGACTGAGACAGTTAACGGTATACTATTAACCATACTGACATTACACCAGTGACATCAGACGAAACAGATGAAGAATTAGGTGATGAACTGGAGAGTGATGAGATGGAGTTTTTGAAGAAATAAGGAAAATGTCTTGGAAGAATGTAATTAAATTTCCAAAATTATGAAACACACTTTACAACTACCACAATGCGACGCTGTAATTACTAGCTTTGAGATAACTTTAAACACTGGTCTCAAACGCTGATGAGAATATTGTTCTCGAAACCTTTTTATTTTTCCATGAAAACGGAGATGTAATATGGATTTGACTTGATTTTGTACTGTTCGTAATATTTGTAAACTTTTTTTTCGGAACATCACAACATCAAAAGTTACAAGTCTTATTATTCGCTAAAGTTTTTTCCAATGAATTGAAGTTTTTCTGACTTGTACGCCAAATTTGTCCTGAAATTCTAGTTCCCGAAAGTTTTTTAGCGAAATTTAGCGATTTTTTGGTTTCGCGAAACTTTCTGCTCTTAAAGTAGTAGTTTCACGAGATTGGCAAAAGTCAAGGCCGTTTCAAACTTCCCAAAGATTTTTTACAATTACGATAGAGTTGTTTTTCTCAGATATTTTCATCACGATGTCATTTCTAGCTAGTAATGTTTTTACAAAACCATGTTTCATCATTTTTCTTAATATATCATGTCATTATGATCGCATCATTCTCTTATGAAATACTTTGATTTACATAGCAATGAGATTTAGTTGTGATTACATAAAGAATGTTTTGTAGAAAATCATTTATATCATAATCAAGAACCCCCAAAGATTTTTCTTAAAAATGAGAAAACAAAAATCCATTAGGATTCATATGCAAGGAAAAACGAAAAAGTTAATTCGGTGCCAAAATCTCGTTTGTTAAGTCGTTGAGTCGTTTTAGACAAACACTCGCTTTTCAAGTAATTGAATTTATTAGATATAACACGTGACTTCAGTACAAAAGAGGAAATGATGCGAAAACAGTCACATGTCAATTACCTTCCAACCGGTAAAGTTAAATTGCAAATCTTTCAAATACGTATCATGGCTGCCAACAACCTATCCATTGAAGTTCCTGATTCTGCCACTGATGACCAACTAATGGATACTGACATCAACGGAGGCATAGATCAACTCAAGGCTTATTGTGATCTCAAATTTAGTGAGCAAAATGCTAGGCTCGGGGAAAAATTTCCCTCTAAACAAAACTGCTAGAAAAGAGACTGGAAGGAAAAAAGATTCAGGAGACCCCAACTTTCAAATATCGGGGCAATAATGTACAATTTAATTTTAATACAAATCTCAAAGAAAGTCTCGAAAATCTTATATTTCTTGTCCAAGTGGGATTTTTAACACGATCCTCTAAACACATCGATAATATGGTGGCTGATCTTGGAAAACGTAACAAGTGCATTTGCTTCGTTGACAAGTCTCTAGCTGGCTGGTCAGCAGTGGACGAATACTGCCAAATGATCTTGCCAGTGATTCTGTTGACGACAAGAGAATGAAAGCTGCTGAAAACATAGCGCTCGCTAAATAACATTCAAGCGTGACCCCCTTTCAATTCATCATCCACGTATATCAGTACATCACAAAGTTTGCAGAATTGTTTTCGTTCCCCAAGAGCCACAGCAGTTCTCAAGGATGCCTGGTTTCACCAGATTGTCCACAAACCAATAGCTACGTCGGGATTTCATCAGATACTTGCGTAAAAATTATCCGGATACCAAGCAACAGTGAGAATGGTAATTTTTTTGTTCTGTGAAAGATTAAATAAACAAATCAGTGACAATATTACAGTTAAAGGCAGCCTTAAGGCACACATCAAATACTGAAAGGAAATCGACATAAACAGTACTGTTTTGGATATCAAAAACACGGGTCAGAAGATACCTTTTGCATGGTATTGACTTTAAAAGCTGCGGTAATGTTTTTGTTGCCACTTTTTTGAAACACACTGACGAATACTAGCACGATTTTCCGAAAAGTTCACATCGATGAAATTTGTCTTGGGTGATATTGTACAATTAAAGACAAGGCAATTGTACAGCACGATTGAATCTAGAGTATCATGGGACACCAGAATTCATTTATCACACCATAATGAAGTCTTGTTTGAACCTTTCTATTGGCAAAATAATTTTTTGTCACATAATGTAAGGCACTTATTTCAATAGGATATATCACGGGCTTTAGTTTTCCGATGCTAGTAAATAGTGGCTCTCCTCTTTAGGTAACGATAACAACGATAGGTCCGTAGTTTCGTTTAAACAATTTTCTTCATCAGAAGTTTCGAAGCACAAGAAAAATCGGTTCTATCGAAGTATGAAAACTTGACTATTGGTTGTCGCTTTTTATTTATTTATTTATTAATGACATACTTATACAGGCTGACTACCTTCAATTTTATAATAAAAATTGCTATCAATCCTCCATCCTCATATTAAAAAATATATACATATCATATTTGAGAATTAAAAATATTATAATACATCTACATATTAATAGCCGATTCTCTGTCTGTCTGTTTGCTTGTCTGTCACGCAAAATGGTAAATGTGAACTGCGAAAGAGAGTAAGCAATGTAAGATCACACATAAATTATTTTCTTTTCTTGTGCACGACGTCAGTGTGAAACCATTGTATTGGGACCCAAAGCGAACGCCACGTTTGGGGAAAATTATCTCGGTAACCAATAGGGGTAACTGACGTTTTTTGTAGTTCGCGATACAGGCGATGGGGTGACGAAAAATTTTGGTCTAATTTTTTTGGGAGGACAAGTCTGTGCCGTCATCAAAATTTTTGAACGATGATATCTCCTTAACGGTTGGTTGTACCAAAACGATCCCATACATTTTTTTGATCAGCTTTTCAAGCTCTACAACGTGGCTACACGTATCATTTCCAATTCCTTAATTTCATTTTTCGTGAAGACAACCCATGCTGAATATGGGCGTTGAGCGACGCCAGCTTGGCGGCTAGTCTATATATTAATAGCCGATTCTCTGTCTGTCTGTTTGTTTGTTTGTTTGTTTGTAAGTCACGCAAAATGGTAGATTGAGTTGCGAGCGAAATTATTTCTTTTTTTGTGTGCGACGTGAGTTCGTAGCAAATACATTGCAACCCCAATCCAACGTGACTTTTTTTGACTAATGAACTAATAAGAATAACGTTTGTTTTTATCAATATTGTTAGTTTTATATTCCACGTTGACTTGACTTTGAAAACAGTACATCAACTAAATACAAAGAAACTAACTGATTAAACATTTTGGACAAAAAGCAGCAGTGGCAGAACGTGGCAGCATGTTCGGTTTGCAACTAACTCTTGCCTGACAGTCTGAGACGGGTGAACTTTTTTTTGAGCAATCAAAATGTTTAAAAACCGATACGTAAAAAAAGAGAATCATGATACAAAATATTTTTTTTTGCTTTTGTCTTAATAGTTGTCTTAATTTCTTTTAATCGATTTCTTTTAATCTATTTTAATCAGATCGAACGTTTTTTTTATTCACTTTATTCATTTAGCACGTGCCTTTTTTTCTCTCCTCCCGTGTGATCTTTTTAAGAAGAGAAACCATTTCCCCCTTACGTTCGATAGCACCCATGTTAGAGCGCGTAACTTTTTTAAAACAAAAGTTAATAAAAAGTTGAAGTTTTCTCTCTATACGTTTTGAGTGTATTGTTACACTGACAAAAGATTGGTTTTACCAGAGGTTTTGACTTCGAATCTGCTTCTGGTTGAACACAAGTTGCACGAGCCGTTTATAAGGAAATTTGACGTTTATTGATGCAGTGATACAGAGCAGGTGGACATGGGCGGCGAGCGACGCCGCCTTGGCGGCTAGTCTATATATTAATAGCCGATTCTCTGTTTGTTTGTTTGTTTGTGCGTTTGTTTGTAAGTCACGCAAAATGGTAGATTGAGTGGTGAGCGAAATTATTTCTTTTTTTGTGTGTGACGTGAGTTCAAAGCAAATACATTGCAACCCGAATCGAACGTGACTTTTTTTGGCTGATGAACTCATAGGAATAACGTTTTGTTTTTATTTTTATTGTTAGTTTTATATTCCACGTTGACTTGGCTTTGAAAACAATACATTAACTAAATACAAAGAAACTAACTGATAAAAAATTTTGGACAAAAAGCAGCCGTGGCAGAACGTGGTAGCATATCGGTTTGCCAGTGTATCCTAACGTATCCTTGCCTGACTGTCTGAGACGGGTGAACTTTTGTTTCGAGTAATCAAAATGTTTAAAAACCTATAGGTAAAAAAAGAGTATCATAAAACAAAATATTTTTTTTGCTTTTGTCATAATGGTTGTCTTTAATCGATTTCTTTTAATCTATTTTATTTTATATCAGATCGAACGTTTTTTTTATTCACTTTATTCATTTAGCACGTGCCTTTTCTTCTCTCCTCTTGTGTGATCTTTTTAAGAAGAGAAACCATTTCCCCCTTACATTTGATAGCACCCATGTTAGAGTGCGTAACTTTTTTAAAACAAAAAAAAGTTGAAATTTTTTCTCTATATGTTTTGAGTGTATTGTTACACTGATAAAAGATTGGTTTTACCAGAGGTTGTGACTTCGAATCTGCTTCTGGTTGTACGAGCCGTTTATAAGGAAATTTGACGTTTATTGATACAGTGATACAGAGCAGGTGGACATGGGCGGCGAGTGGCGCCGCCTTGGCGGCTAGTCTATATATTAATAGCCGATTATCCGTTTGTTTGTTTGTTTGTTTGTTTGTAAGTCACGCAAAATGGTAGATGTGAACTGCGAAAGAGAGTCAGCAATGTAAGATCACACATAAAGTATTTCTCCTCTTGTGCGCGACGTCAGTGTGAAACCATTGCATTGAGACCTTAATCGAATGCGACGTTTAGGGAAAATTATCTCGGTAACCAATAGGGATAACTGATGTTTTTTGGGGTCCGCAATACAGGTTATGGGGTGACGAAAAAATTTGGGTCTAATTTTTTTGGGGGACGGGTCTGTGACGTCATCGAAATCTTTGAACAATATCTCTGTAACGGTTGATCGTAGCGGAACGATCCCATACATTTTTTTGAACAGTTTTTCGAGCTCTACAACATGGGAACACTTTCGGTTGCCAATTCCTAAATTCAATTTTTCGTGAAAACAACGCATGCTGAACATGGGCGGCGAACGACGCCGCCTTGGCGGCTAGTCTATGTATTAATAGCCGATTCTCTGTCTGTCTGTTTGTTTGTTCGTTTGTTTGTAAGTCACGCAAAATGGTAGATTAAGTTGTGAGCGAAATTATTTTTTTTGTGTGTGCGACGTGAGTTCGAAGCAAATACATTGCAACCCCAATCGAACGTGACCTTTTTTGGCTGATGAACTAATAGGAATAACGTTTTGTTTTTATTATTATTGTCAGTTTTATATTCCACGTTGACTTGGCTTTGAAAACAATACATCAACTAAATACAAAGAAACTAACTGATTAAACGTTTTGGACATAAAGCAGCAGTGGCCGTGGCAGCATGTCGGTTTACCAGTGTATCCTAACGTATCCTTCTTGCCTGACTGTCTGACACGGGTGAACTTTTTTTCGAGCAATCAAAATGTTTAAAAACGGATAGGCAAAAAAAGAGTATCACGATACAAAATATTTTTTTTTTGCTTTTGTCTTAATTTCTTTTAATCAATTTCTTTTAATCTATTTTAATCAGATCGAACGTTTTTTTTATTCACTTTATTCATTTAGCACGTGCATTTTCTTCTCTCCTCCTGTGTGATCTTTTTAAGAAGAGAAACCATTTCCCCCTTACGTTTGATAGCACCCATGTTAGAGCGCGTAACTTTTTTAAAACAAAATCTAATAAAAAGTTGAAGTTTTCTCTCCAGAGCGGATCCAGGGTTAGGCAACTTAGGCAAATGCCTAACCCAAAATCAGTTAAATAATGTTTTTCACAAATTGAAAAAGGTATTGTATTACAATAATCAGAAAATAATCGAAAATATCAAGAGATTCCCGCATCAATCCGATATCCTTTCTTTTTCGCAAATAGGATTATTCTCCGGCGAGGCGCGCGGCGCGCGCCATGATGTTACAAATTAATGTTTTTTACAGCTTGAGTTTATAGGTATTGATTCTGCCCCGAAAACGACTTCTCATAGTTACATTGACAACACAGACTAGTGCCTAACGCTCACCTAGGCGAAGAAAATTTGCCTAAGGAGCCCCGGGTTTACACACTTTAATGAATGAACTGGAAGAAAATTTGCCTAAGGTACAACCATGGGTTGACACTTTATTGGATGAACCAGAAGAAAATTTGCCTAAGGTACAACCATGGGTTTACACACTTTATTGAATGAATGGTCACCAAATCTGCACAAAACGACGTGGGAGACCTTCGAATTAGACCCAGTTCAACATGGATTCGCTAGAAAACATCGTTGCAGCTTTTGATAGCAATAATGAAGTATTAGGAAATTTTGAATTCACTTAATACATCTGTTGAAAACAGACTTCAAAATCTAGGAAAAGCATTTTTTTCGAGTCATGTCTCTTGTTTTGCTTATGCGAAATGAAAACATTGTGGCTGCTTTAAAGCAAGTGTTTTATTTTATGTAATATAAATGATTAGCATGGAGTATTAGCACCATAATTCGTTGACCATAAGCATGACGACAGTTAATTATTAGTTCAGCTATGTATAATAAGTTTGTTTGTGTCAACTGAACCGAAGCCTTTTCTTTATTGATTAATGATGTATACAAATATTTTTGGTATCTGTTTCTGTTAACCAAAAATACATCTGTAAAAATGTTATGGAGTTATGTTTGAATGACTGAGTTTATAATACACAAAGTCATTGTTATTTTTCTGAGTTGTTTTGCGAAGGCAGCTGCATGGTTTTTTAGCACCAGTATCTCAACCTGGTAACTTATTTGTACAGTTCAGTATATAATTTTTCTTGGTTCGAGATGACTGTCTGGTTTTGAATTAAAGAACTTTAAAAGGATCCTGTGTCCAAAATGATATGAACCAATATGATAGAGATCAAAAAGCCTCTTGTTAGTATTACTTACTCCCAGTTTCTGAGATATGTATTTAATTTTTAAAATCTTACATTCACTTTATGCAATGCATATATTTTATGATCTGTAACAGTGGTGGATCTAGAGGTATGTCGAAATTTGTGTATGAGAGCATTAACATAATTTGTGAATTCAATTTATATTTCCAATGGGATTATTTGGACGCTTTTCCTTTATGGTTAGATTGCTAACACTCTCCTACACAAATTTCGACATACCTCTAGATCCGCCACTGTATAATAAGATAGTATATAGGTAAACTTTCTCATCGCAAGTTATCATTAATACTATATCTTTTTAATTTACTATAGAGAGAAAGGGCTTTCACTCTGAGTGAGTGATAAGAAAATGAAGTTATAATATATTGAGAGTTTATACACATAAACAAAGAATAAAAATCTTATTACAAAATTATCTATTGAGAGATAGGAAAGTGCCGATTATAGGGCAAAACTGTGACGTCATCATAAACATAAAATATTAACACATGGAAATCATATGATTTCGGGAATTTCCCTACTATAGCTAATATTATCATCATATAAGATCTTTGTTTTCATAACGCGATACGAGTTATGAAACGTGTTATTTTGATTACATAACAAATAACAACGCGTAAACAGTTTTTATTATTATAACCACAAATTACTCATAATTGTAAACAATTAAATAAAATGTAGTAAAAAAGCAGTTTGTAGTAGTTTCATTTTTATAACATAAATGAGCTAACAATACATATGACACACAGATCAGCGTAGTCTAGTAGATAAGAACGCCAACTTGTAACAACAAGGTCGTGTGTTCGAACCCCACGCAGTTCGTCTGAGAGGAAGTATATATATACTTCGGCGGTTGTAGATCTCTCATGTTCTGGTTGTAAAACTTGCATGAGTGCGCACTTCCCCGCAGTTTGTGTTGAATACAGGGTGGCCCAAAAAAAAGCCTACCCTGGTTTAAATAGCTAATTCAGCCAAAAATATTTACATTGAAATTTTGATTCTTATACCATTCGAAAGAAAATTTTATAAGCTTTCTAAAAATATATGATACGTATCTTCAGCATTATTACTTTGCGAGAAAATCAAATTTTTATCTTTCGCTCAAAGTAATTAAGATTTAAAGATCAATTAAAACACTTTCAAAATAGAAATTAATGATACGTTAAATTACAAAGTAATAAACACAACAAAGAAAACTAATAAAAAAAGTAAAACTAAGGGTAATGTCCTTCTACGTGGTGTCCATTTCTTTGAATACACAACACAGATCTCCTTCTCATTTCTCTTATTGAGTTTTGGATAAATGGAGTTTGTGTGAGTTGTGTACATGCATCTTGAATTCTTCTTCTTAAATCAGCAAGGGTTGCTGCAGGTGTCTGGTAAACGTTTCCTTTCAGATAGCCCCAGAGGAAAAAATCAAGCGGGGTCAAGTCAGGGGAGCGTGCAGGCCATTCTGTATTCTGCCCAATAGCAATTACATTTCTGCCAAAAATTTGACGCAGTCGATTGGTAACATTTCTTGTACGGTGAGCTGGAGCTTCATCTTGGGCCCACCAAACAGAATTGAAAAGAACAGGATAGAATCTCTGGAAATTTGGCAACGCAAACGTATCAACCATCTGTAAGGAGGACCTTCCATTAACGTTCCCATCAAAAAAGTAAGGCCCGACAAGTGTTCCGTTCCCACAAATTCCTGCCGATACTGTCAGCTTACGAGGATCATTTGACACATTAAATTGAAATGCAGGGGGGTTACCTTTTTCTGCATACATTCGGACGTTATGGTTATTTACCTGTCCATTTAAAGCAAATGATGCTTCGTCACCAATCACTAGGTTGTACAAAAACTTTGGGTTATGGCATTGATTTTCAAACCACTGGCAAAATCTGACTCTTCTCACAGAATCTCCTTGTTTTAGCTCATGCCGGACATGCATTTTGTAGGGATGCCACTCTAAATCATTTTGAACAATCCTCTGAAAAGTTGAACGGCTTACTGGAATTCCATTCCTCCGTGTACTTACTCTAGGATTGGCAACGAGAGCATTTCTTACAATATTCATATTCTGAGGCGTGCGAGAAGATCTACGTCGACCTGAATGTCCCTTATTCATGTTAAGACTTGTGCCATTTTGCTGATATTTTTGAATGTTCTTGTGTATCGTTTTCTTGCATGGGGCGGCACGCCCGGGAAACCGTTGGCGGAATGCTTCCCTAACAGCAATGTAGCTTTTTGTTTCATGATATTTTGTTACCACAAAGACTCGTTGCTCCACTGTCAACTGCATTTTCAACCTCTTTAACATGCAAAAACATTTGTTTGATTTTTTAAGTCAAAACATTTGACGGACACGTCATATTTCATTGTCCTTTAAATTACTTTGTAATTTAATGTATCATTAATTTCTATTTTGAAAGTGTTTTAATTGATCTTTAAATCTTAATTACTTTGAGCGAAAGATAAAAATTTGATTTTCTCGCAAAGTAATAATGCTGAAGATACGTATCATATATTTTTAGAAAGCTTATAAAATTTTCTTTCGAATGGTATAAGAATCAAAATTTCAATGTAAATATTTTTGGCTGAATTAGCTATTTAAACCAGGGTAGGCTTTTTTTTGGGCCACCCTGTATATCGCGGAATGGTTAGCATTGTGTCTGGGTGATTTATCACTGTCAGGTTTCTCTGGTCCATAGAGACATTCAGGTTACCGTCATTTCGATCGAAATTCAACAAACGCCAGGGCTTAGAAGTGTTAGCATGTATCCACAATGCCGACTATAATTGCAAACTACATGCGCTGATCAGCGAAATACATACCATATACTAAACATGGTGGTAATCGCTAAAACCAAAGCTATTTTCTCTTCTTCGTGAGATGGGAGTGAATCTGTTTGACTCACTCTTGTTTGAACTTTCTTTTGTGAACTTTTATTTTTTGTTTGTGTCGGAGAGCTAGTCACTTTGTTTGAAATATGATGCTCTTGCATAACATTAATCATTTTATTTCTTCCGAGGCTCAAGTTGTCATTAGATATGAGAATTTTATTATTATAACCAGACACTCCCGACTTGATGTTTAGATTCATGTCACTAGGTAACATGTAAATACCTTGTCCAACAGAATAATCAACTTTGCTTGAAGCGTAATTTAAAGTATCTTGATAACGTTTAATGTCATCTTGAATATCAACTCTGCGGTTAACAATGTCTTCAAAGTTGTTCATAAAAACTCTTTGAGCTGTCAAAGAGCTTGAATTATTACCTAAAATAGAAGAACGAGCTGAGGCTTGCGAACTAAGAACAAGATAAGCATATGCTCTAACACTCTCTGAAATTTTTACAAGACCTGTTTTTGTAAAGCCTTTAGATTTTTCTATAATCCATCGTGTCATGGAGTCGTCTGTGAAATAACTCAGACCAGGCGTTGGATAGTCTCTACGTCTTTTTTGATACGAGCTGTAAAAATATTGCCCTTTGTATTTCTTAGGATCAGAATCGACACCATATTCACTACAGATTTTTAAAAACTCTTCTTTGTTATAAGGATTATCGTATTGATTGAAACTTTTTTCAAAAGGTAGAGGTGTCTGCAAGCGCTTAATGATTCGTCTAATGTGATAATAGACGTGAAAACGATATACTGATCTAATCATAGGAGTAGAGCGACCTTCCTTCAGGTGTTCAGAACTGACCCCACAAGCACTTGAAGCACACCAAGTGACAAAATTGAGTTGGGTTTGCCATAATTTAAATGGTTGTTCCTGCCAAATTTTCATACGTTGATCATTTTCATCCATTTTGTAATTAGTAAAAATATTTGGAAAAGTTGCGGGGAAAGAACCGTTTTCAGAGACAATAATTGTTTGTTTGTATAAATCTTTAGCATCCAATATCTGGAGGTCTTGTCCTCCATTTGACTTATAAGCCGCGTTGGGATTATATTTAAAAATATTCTCCATTATTATTTAATAATATTATCTTATATTTAATACAAGAAAATGTATATCACAGTAAATCTCGTAAGGGGTGAGAAGACCATATATCTACCTTACTCCATTCGAAATATAGACGGTTCGAAAGAGATCGCATTATTTGAGATATTTGCAGACACCGTCACCTATCAAATCACAACACCGATAACATTGAAAACGTCTGACGATGGGAAAGCTGAAAAGTCGATACCAAAACGAACATTCACGAGTAGGGAATTGAATTCCTTTTTAGCAGGTGCCTTTTTAGAAGGCGATATAGAAATTAAATCATTAGCCAAATACCCTCAAATAATCAAAACAAATACGCTAGCTAAAATAACCAAAATGAATTTACATCTCTCTGAACTCGACAACACTCAAAATCTTGAGAATGGAAAGCTAAGTGATATTTTACTAACCGTTCCCATCGCTAAATATAGTGACTTTACACATGTTGAGCCTAAAAACCCTCAGTACAAAAAATTAAAAAATGGCGTATTTCAGTCTCTCACGTTGAAACTCACAGATCAACATTGCAATATACTAAGTGAAGATCTGGGTACAACCGTTGTTTTGCACATTCGCTAAAACGAGATAAAAAGTAAAAATTAATTATATATCATAATTAATAATGGAGTATGGAAAGAGGTTAAATCCAGAACGTTCACTTAGAACTGCCCGCGGTGTAAAAGGCTCTCGTCAAAAAGTAATTGTCACACACAATCCAAGTGAGATTGATCAAAATCAGCTATTATTGGTTAGGTTTCCAAATTTAGGAAGTGATGATGTCATTATTCCAGGAACAGCTAATCTAAGTTTTGATATTGAACTCGAATCGAAAGCTGACTCAAAAAGAACATTGGTCAGTAACATTGGGAGAGCTATCGTTAAAAAGTTGGCTGTCAAGTTCGAAGGTAACGAGATATTGAGTATCGATGACTTTGATCTTTTCGGGTGTTACAGAGATTTATGGTTAACCAAGTTTGAAAAGAGAAACGCGATAAGACAGGGTATCATCATCGACGATGGGTGTACAGAGAATTGTATGAAATTGAGGATTGGTGCTTCTGATAAATCCACCACTGATGCAGAAGACAAAGCCATTGCTGACACCTATAAAAACAAGTTTGTCATTCCACTCGACTTTGAGATGCTAGATAGTACTATTCCATATTATCAAGCGGGTTTAGGGAATAGACTTTGCTACGAGATAACATTTAACGACTATAACCGAGTTATTTATTCTGACCCTC